>JAVFBZ010181261.1:12640-35219 GCA_032466195.1 Katharina tunicata
TAACTCTTATTTATTCACTCTGAGACTTATGCTTGTCAATCTTCATAATAATCGCGCCTCTTATACGGTTTTCTTAATTCGTGTCACGGCAGAAGATCTATAGTTCGGCAATTTTGTCCTTCATATCAATTTATATTAGGCGGCTAAAAGAACTGGACGATGGCTCCGCTGTCTATCTTGTCAATGAATGAATAAGTTGGGTAAATTAGGTACCATAATTTCTCCATCACTTACTGAATATAAGAGCCTGAAACCTGTCGCTCACATCCTCTCTCTCTACGTGCTTAAATGCTTTCGTGATACTTCAAAGTGTCTATTCATGTCAGATTTCCATTCAAAAACGCGTAATTGAATTACATAGGACCAAACTGTATGTGCTGAATTGTTAATGTAAAAATCAGGAAGGCAGAAAGAACTAATTGGTTCTGCATACAAACGACCAGGTTGATGCTAAGCGCGTCAATCTAACATATAACGGTGCAAGTAAAAGTATGCACAAAATGTCAAGAACCGTCGGCCAGGAAATTCACTTCTAAACTACAAAGTGTGTGCATATTTCGATATGGAATGATGCTATATTTAATACGGGAATGCGCTCTTCAAATGAAACAGTTTTTTAACCCACCTTCTCTTCTCTCGCATCTTTCAAATTGGTATATCATAAAATCACCATCACTTGAAAACCTCAGTTTCAAATAGCAGTATACTGTCTAACGAGTCAAATCTTCCCAAAACACTAGACATGACAAATTAAGCGTCAAATGCTATGCATTGTAAAATATTTAGGTCGGAGCTAAACAACCAAACTGATCCATGGGCAGGATTGACACATGTCAGTTCACCGTAGGAATTTTAATTCCGGAGTTACATAGACTATTATTCGTTGAATGAATATATGGAGCTGATTTGAGAGATGAAGGCAAACTTAACTTAAATATAAAGCAAATACACAATTTTCAAACATTTTCACAAGGTGTTTGCTTAACAAAAGAGAAAGTTCTACAAAAGACAACGATGGAATGTGCTTATTCATTCGTTCAATTTAGTTAGTGCTTTTCAGAACTACTTTGTACTTTTCCTCAATTTTGTCAAAATCAACATGCCGAATATGGATACCATTTATTGGTTATTCTATAAGCTTTAGATTAGACACAAGAGCTGTGCTCGATTAATCTCTATCGCAATCACCCCAGTTGAAACGGATTTAAGTAAAATTCTACGAAAAAATGTAATAGAGTAGCCAGTACAGCTATTGGTAGAGTTAGGTTCGCTCGTATAATAATGTTTAGAAAACTCTAGAGATAAACGTATATATACCGGTATATTTCTGTTGATTGCGATGAAATCCAGTCTATGTATGTATTGTGTCTAATACACTTATGTTCTTCAAAGTTATATAATTCAAACGTACACGCAGAGCTGTATAAGAGTTCTGCCAGGAGTCAATGTTTAAAAAGAGCTTAGTACCTCGTGCAGTGACATAAAAATAATTCAGTGTTTATTCTGTCAAACAAACACTCCTAATGATTTGCTATCAAATACAGTCTTAAACACCTTGATAACTTAAAATAATCTCGATAGTTGTTGCGATATTGATAAACGCACGTGGGCTACTATTGTTCTTGTATTCTTTGAGCTATACGGACCATAGGATGCTGTCATAATAAGGGTCTTTACTCCATGTGAAATTGTTACCAGGGAAATAACTTTGAAGATCTGAAACAAGCACATTTTCTCAAATGGATATATTATATTTCCATTATCTGCAGATAAGCAAATATATTTAAAAAATCAAGCGTAGATATGACCCAATTTAATAAATTATTAACGTCATAAAAAGAACTAAAACGAGATATAATGGTTCGGTTTATATAAACTGTTAACTAGTTTAACTGAGAGTTAGATGTTGGCGACTCTACAGAAAACTGTGAAGACGGCAATGCAGACCCAATATGGTGGAAAATGTCATACGCGTGTATTTTTAGATTGTCACGGACAAGGTCGAGGTAGATTCGAAACCACAACCTATATTGGTGTCCTCTCGTACACTGGCTTAGACTAGACAATCAGTCGAACCATTGAATAAAAGCAATCAAGCAAAACGCTACATTTTTTTAACTATTGCCTGGAGTTTGCAGCTCAAACCGTAAGCTAATGTAGTCAAGTTCGAATCCTCTTTTCTGTGCAATATCATTTATAATTGTCACATTAAGGAATTTGTTTACACCGTTTGTATTTCCATAATACCAGCGTAGTGACGTCACAATATGAATGAGGTGAAAAATGTCATGTAATTTCTCTACGACGTATCACTAGTGAGATACGCGAACTCTAATCAACGGCTTTGCAGTGGATCTTTCGTCGTAGTTGATAAGATGTGAGAATTGATAATTAAGTCCAATGTTGAAATGTCAAAAAGTATTGTCAATGTCTTACATTGGAGAGACGTCAGTATTGATTGAAGCTTTATTACATGTATCCAATGTTATTTCACTTGTATAAACAAGCATCACTAGTGTCTGCTCTGTTAACTTGTCTTTGCAAAAAATCCGAAAACGTTAGTCTAATTTTTCTTGTCAAATAAGAAGAACCGCTCAACGGATCCCATTTGTCGTCCTCGGGTGTATGAGGGATGTCTCCGGTGGATGCGGAAATTGAGTTTTTTTGTTGCTTTTCCACGAATCCCGAGCAATTTTAATTTGTTATATCAGCTAATTTGCCTTGAGAATAATAACCGACTAATTTGCCTGGTCGAACGCCAATAAAGAAATGATCGAAAATCAACAAGAACTGCGCACCGTGCTGTGTCGCCTCTTGGGGTTTGCTTAACATATATCTAATATATCACAGTTTAAGAACTAGCGAAATGTTGTCTATATTTAACATGTACAAATTGTTTATTAAAAGTACCGGTTACACATACTCAAAACATTTTGCATAAGTGAGGCGAGCCCACCTCCAACAAGTCTGATTAACGCTTTTTAGGTATTGGAGTATGATCCCATGAAGTCAACCACCGTGGTAAAAATCTAGAATGGGAAAAATGTTCGACAAAGTTTCAACGAGGTGAATCAGAAAGCGAAACTTCGATATCCCGCACTTTTCCTGTAGCACAACTCGGAAGTCCTCGAACGTACTGCGCAGATAAACTCCGACGTAAAATAGCAAGTTTGACTGGAACATTTCCACAGCATGTGGGTAATACTGGCAGTGTAGACAGATTCCATGGTTTTCGTATGTTTTACATCCAGAATATAGTTTACTTCTATACAAATTGTGTGTATTTAAACCCATATTAAATTCGCTATGTTACCACATGTTTGCTTATGTGTTTATTGTGCACACGGCGGTAAATAGGCTTCCGGCGAACAAAATGTGAGATTTTGAGGCAGATTCATACACCTATCACGGTCGAGCTAAGTGATGGCAGCGAAATAAAGAGAAATCACGCGAGGTTTTGCCGATTGCTTCTCCCAAGGGATGTTCGTCACCTAAACATGACGAAGGGAGATAAGAAATAAATTTAAAACCGCCGTGATAAAGGGCGAAGGGGAACAGACAGAATTGGTCCCCTATGTGTCACTGTAGTGAAGCAGGAACTATAAGCCCCGTTTTGCTGATTTGAACGTACCGGGGTACTGTTATACGCGTACGTGAAAAGCAAAATTCGAACGTATTGACAGCAGATCGCGGCGTCAATGCATGGGTGTTCCACTTCACTCGAGCGCCCTCTAGCTGACAGCCTGTAACCCATTGTAACCATTATTTTTACTGTGTATATATTTTATTGACATCCGGGAAAGTTATTTCACAGACAGCTGGTAAACGCTACCTTAGATACCAAGTAAACTGCAGCCTGAAACGCCCCTAATGCTATGATTTACTCGATTCTAGTGGCCATTCCTGGTAATCCTCCCGTAATTGATCAGTGGCTGTAAAAAAAAAGGTTTGTATATATGATAGCTGCCGATAAATGACTGTGGATTCTTTGTCTATTATTATTAGTGTCCGTTCGTCTTTAGGCCGTCTTTCTCGTTAAACATATTGCACTCTACATAAATGCGGACACACGAGTTGTATCTCGTAAATTACCATTCAGTATACGACATAAACACTAATCAAATAAATGAATGACCTTTTCTGATAAAAAAAAAAGAAGATTTATGAGAGACATACCATGCGGTATTTTTTTTTCTTCCTGTAAATGTGTGAGAACCGAATTGCTTGTCACGCGCCTAGTAACGTATGTAGGCCAGCTAGCCTGATCTAGATCTCAATCTCCTTGTGTTTAAACCATTTAACTTTACTCACATTATATTCTATCTTTAGAAAACTTGCTGTGAGGCGGCAAGAAAAAACTGGCCGGACACAACCAAACCCAGTTGATTGCACTCCTTACTGGACAAGTCGTCCGGTTAACATTGTATTCGTTATACACCACACTGGTGGTTATTTTGCTCTTACGACTATACACACCCAGCCCACCGGGAGGGCAGACCAGCGGTCACTGAGGTAACACATTCCATGAACACGTGTTTTCAACGTCCTCCCCTCCCCTCCCCCCTCCCTCGCAAAATAAAAAGGTCGAGATAGCTACCCACTAAATTCCAAGCCAATCGGAACGACACGAGCAAGATTTTTCGTAAACGAGTCGTCAAGAAACAGTTGTTGAAGCCGAGACTGTTGTTTACTCCGGATAATGTTTCTGTGGATTAAATCCTATTTGCAGAAAACAATAACGTACAATCCTACATGCAGCAATACATTATATTGACTAGCCCGCCAAGTAGGCCTGAGAACACAAATAAAAACATGTTGGTAGATTATATTCTTTTTTTAGAAGACAGCAACCTCCATGAGCAAAGAAGACCTTCTTGATACAGTATACTCTGTTCTTAGCAGATTATATTCTATTTTTAGAAGACCGCAACTTTTTATTTCTTGAAACATATTAAAGAAGACAGAAGAACTTCTTGGTAGATTATATTATATTTTAGAAGACAGGAACTTCCATATTTCAGGGCACATGTATATTAAAGGGCACAGAAAACCGTCTTGGTAAATTATATTCAGTTTTGGAAGACAGCGACTTTCTATTAATATATTTTATTTTTATTATTTCCAGTCGGCGATTTAGTTAATTATATTTTATTATTTTAAAGCCAGGACGGGACGGTCTAGCACAAACAAGCTGGTAGCGACTGTCAACAAAACATTTTATTTAAGTATCTAGATATACTTCTTACCTATTTGTGTTATCATTATTATTATTACTTACATACCTACTTACTTGCCTTATTGCTATGTTATACTGAGTCTATTTATCAGTCCATTGCTTTTAATTTTTATGTTATTTACTTTACCATAAAATGTAAAGTGTAATGTTATAAGTTGTTTTGCATACAATATAAGTTAGAAGTTTAATGTATGTATAGTGAAAATTACAATGTTTAGATGAAAATATGTGATGTTGGCTGACCACACTTAGCGTGGAATTTATTATTTTCTAGATGTCCTTCAGGATGCAAAGATCGTGTGTTGTGAAATAAAATAAAATATATATTCCAAATAGACGGTTGTTTCAATAGCAGATGTCTTACTTTTTCACGTTGTTTTGATGTATGTCCTATTTCTAGTTTCTATTTGAACAGAAGACTAATGTCAAAGCAACAGTGCTCATCATAAAGGAAAATATATGCGACATGACATCAACAAATTGTGGCCCTTTTTATAAGTAAATTAAACGCGCGATAAAGTAAATGAATATTATTTCTAAACGACCATTACAAACGCCAATAGGTAATAATTTATGCTATTGTCTTTTTTTTTCAGTTGTATTAAGTTGGTATTAATTGATTCCATTGGTAGGTCTACCCAGTTGTTTTAAACCGTACACACCATATACACAGTTTGAAAAAAATCTTTACCGTGTAAGGAATAGTCGTCTACTAAAGGCCGCAGAATGGTTCGGTTTTGTACCCACTAACGGTTCGAATCTTATTACATTGCGACGTTAATCAAACACACTTAATATGCATACTCGTATAAATCCACGAGAAACATAATTTTGTCGCTGATCGAGGGTGTTGAGGAAAAAGTCTTACCATTGCATAACCTTAAGACAAGAGGCCCTTTCTCTGAGTCAAATTTTCACATAAGTACACTAAGTTCATATGTTTAACTTTTACCAAGACGATCGTATATAGTTTAACGTTTGAAAATAATTTCACATTTTCCAAGTACGATCAGTTCGGAAGGGGGACAGGGGCTCGCATGTTAAACCCTGCGTACCTGTGCCCCTCCCCCAACCCCCATCCCACGGCACCCCATGGACTATCTATCTCCTAATTTAAGTCGGGCAATCTCCTTGACTGATTTGTATTAGAATCCCTCCAGAGGCCGTCATATAATCGTGGTGTTATTGCAGTTCACGGCAGGTCAGATATCTGTATGATTACACTAAGACTGTTTAGGCTGATACCGTCTGGGGAAAACCAGTTCCCCCCAAATAGCACTGCACATACGCGTCCCTTGTACGCCCTCAACATTCTAAATTAAGACATGTACAAACACATTAAGTCTAATAAATAATCTGTCATTGTACTGTGCCGAAAAACCTAATAAAAACGTGGTACAACGTATTACCATCAGCATCTCCCCACTTTAAATGTGTTTGTAAGTGTTCTTATTTAAGCTTATATTGATAAGTAAAAAAAATAATAACAATATTTTTGGTTTTACTTATCAATATCAATTAAAATTAGGACACTTACTAACATATTTATCTATACAAGGTAGCAAACTGTGATATGCAGATATCATATTAAAAAACTGTATAGAAATGAAATGTGGTATATTGGAAAAAATAAATAAAAATATTAATTATATATTTATAAATTGATATATATTTGTGTGTATAAATGTAGAAAAAGAAAATTGTGCTTGCCATAGCTATTCCATTTTCCCTAAATGCAAGCATAGAATAGAAGTTTGTTGAACCATTTAATAATTTGTCATTGAGCCTGTCATTGAGCCCACAAAGTAAGAATAGATGCAACTGTATTATCCCAACTTTCCCACACCTTGAGCCTATGTGCGCTTATTTTGATTTAATAAATCAATAATTAAATAAAATTAAATTAAAATTTTAAAAGATATCCTTCAAGAATAAAATTTGAAGATTGATCCACATATGCGTTTTTGCAAACAATGTATTGGTGCCATTAATGGCAATTAAAAATCTGTCCTAAAACTACAGGAATAGACAAAAAATCCGACTCGAAGCATTTGATATAAATCTATCTGATGGTAATAAAATAAAATATACTGAATATTGGCGATATCATAATATATACTGAATATTAGTGAAAATATTATATTTTGAATATTGATGAGAAAATATTATATACTGGATATTGGTGACATTCGTGATAACATAATATATACTGAATATTGGTGATAACATAATATATACTGAATATTAGTGATAATATAATATATACTGAATATTAGTGATAATATACTATATACTGAATATTGATGATAACACAATATATACTGAATATTGGTGATAAAATAATATAAGTTGAACATTGTTGATAACATAATATATACTGAAAATTATTGATATAATTATATATAATGAATATTGGTGAGAACATAATATATACTGAATATTGGTGACAGCATAATATATTCTGAATATTGATGATAACACAAAATATACTGAATATTGCTGACAGCATAATATATACTGAATATTGATGATAACACAGTATATACTGAATATTGCTGATAACATTATTTATACTGAAAATTGGTGATAACATAATATATACTTAATATTGTGGATAACATAATATATACTAAATATTGTTGATAACATAATATATCATGAATAGTGGTGACAATGTAATATATACTGAATATTGGTGATAACATTATATATACTGAATATTTGTGATAACATATTATGTTTGAATATTGGTGATAACAAAATATGTGCTGAATATTGGTGACAGCATAATATCTACTGAATATTGGTCATAACATAATATATACTTAATATTCGTGATAACATAATATATTCTGAATATTGGTGATAACACAGTATGTTCTGAATATTGGTGATAACATAGTATTTACTGAACATAGGTGATAACATTATATTTACTGAATATTGGTGATAACATAATATATACTGAATATTAGTGATAACACAATATGTACTGAATATTGTGAAAAAAAAACAACTTAATATTATAGTTAAACTGAGTATTTTGATGTACGATGAAATGTCCATGTTTATAAAATGTTGTTAGACAACACCCAATGCCATCTGACTATGGGCACTAAAGCATGTTCTGAACGTAGTAATTTATCAACCAATGCTGTTTCTCTAAGGGAACTGCAGTATGCTCCGATCATGGTCATCTATCAACACTATGCCCTCTGGCTAAGGGAACTACAGTATGATCTGATTGTGGCCTTCCATCAACCAATGTCCTCTCGCTAAGAAAACTACAGTACATGTATGTTATGATTGTAGCCATCTATCAACCAATGCCATCTCGCTAAGGGAACTACAGTATGTCCTGATCGTAGCCAACTGTCAACCAATATAATCTCGTTAAGGGAACTACACTATGTTCTGATTGTGGCCATCTACCAACAATGTCATCTCGCTAAGTGAACTACAGTATGTCCTGATCGTAGCCACCTGTCAACCAATATAATCTCGCTAATGGTACTACAGTATGTTCTGATTGTGGCCATCTATCAACAAATGCCATTTCGCTCAGGGTTCAACAGTATGTTTTGATTGTAGCCATCTATCAACCAATTTCATCTCGCTAAGGGTACTACAGTATGGTCTGATTGTGGCCATCTATCAACCAATGTCATCTCGCTAAGGGCACTGTAAATGTTCTGATCGTAGTAATCTATCAACCAATGTCATATCGCTAAGGGAACTACAGTATGTTCTGATTGTGGCCATCTATCAACCAATGTAATCTCGTTAAGGGAACTACAGTATGTTCTGATTGTGGCCATCTACCAACAATGTCATCTATCTAAGTGAACTACAGTTCGCTGATCGTAGCCACCTGTCAACCAATATAATCTCGCTAAGGGTTCTACAGTATGTTCTGATTGTGGCCATCTATCAACCACTGCCATCTCGCTAAGGATACAACAATATATTTTGATTGTAACCATCTATCAACCAATGTCATATCGCTAAGGGTACTACAGTATTTTTTGATTGTGGCCATCTATCAACCAATGCCATCTCGCTAAGGGTACTACAGTATGTTCTGATTACAGCCATCTATCAACCAATGTCATCTCGCTAAAGGCACTGTAAAATGTTCTGATCGTAGTAATCTGTCAACCAATGTCATATCGCTAATGGTACTACAGTATGTTCTGATTGTGGCCATCTATCAACCAACATAATCTCGCTAAGGTAACTAAAGTATGTTCTGATCGTAGCCATATATCAACCAATATCATCTCGCTAAGGGCACTACAGTATGTTCTGATTGTGGCCATCTATCAACTAATGTCATCTCGCTAAGGAACTACAGTATGTTCTGATTGTAGCCATCTACCAACAATGTCATCTCGCTAAGTGAACTACATTATGTTCTAATTGTAGCCATCTATCAACCAATATAATCTTGCTAAGGAAACTACAGTATGTTCTGACAGTGGCCATCTATCAACCAATGTCATCTCGCTAAGGGTATGACTGTATGTTCTGATTGTGGCCATTTATCAACAATGTCATTCCGCTAAGTGAACTACAGTATGTTCTGATTGTAGCCATCTACCACCAATGTCATCTCGCTAAGTGAACTACAGTATGTTCTGATTGTAGCCATCTATCAACCAACGTCATTTCGCTAAGGGAACTACAGTATGTTCTGATTGTGGCAATCTATCAACCAATGTCATCTCGCCGAGTGAATTACAGTATGTTCTGATTGTGACGATCTATCAACCAATGTCATCTCGCTAAGGGAACTACAGCATGTTCTGTTTGTAGACATCCATCAAGCAATGTCATCTCGCTAAGTGAACTACAGTATGTTCTGGTTGTAACCATCTATCAACCAATGTCATCTCGCTAAGGGAACTACACTATGTTCTGATTGTAACCATCTATCAACCAATGTCATCTCGCTAAGGGAACTACAATATGTTATGATTGTAGCCATCTATCAGCCAATATCTTCTCGCTAAGTGAACTACAGTATGTTCTGGTTGTAGCAATCTATCAACCAATGTCATCTCGCTAAGGGTATTACTGTATGTTCTGATTGTGGCCATTTATTAACAATGTCACCCCGCTAAGTGAACTACAGTATGTTCTGATTGTAGCCATCTACCAACCAACGTCATTTCACTAAGGGAACTACAGTATGTTCTTATTGTAGCCATCTATCAACCAACGTCATTTCACTAAGGGAACTACAATATGTTCTGATTGTGACAATCTATCAACCAATGTCATCTCGCCAAGGGAACTACAGCATGTTCTGTTTGTGGACATCCATCAAGCAATGCCATCTCGCTACGGGAACTACACTATGTTCTGATTGTAACCATCTATCAACCAATGTCATCTCGCTAAAGGAACTACAGTATGTTATGATTGTAGCCATCTATCAGCGAATATCATCTCGCTAAGTGAACTACAGTATGTTCTGGTTGTAGCAATCTATCAACCAATGGCATCTCGCTAAGGGAACTTCAGTATTTTCCGATTGTAGCCATCTATCAACAAATGTCATCTCGCTAATGGAACTACAATATGTTCTGATTGTGGCCATCTACCAACAATGCCATCTCGATTAGTGAACTACAGTATGTTCTAGTTGTAGCCATCTATCAACCAATATCATCTCGCTCAGGGCACTGCAGTATTATCTGATCGTAGTCGTCTATCAACCAATTGAATTTTATCTAGGAGTACTTCAGTATGTTGCCATCTATCAACCAATGTCATCTATCTAAGTGAACTACAGTGTGTGCTGATCGTAGCCACCTGTCAACCAATATAATCTCGCTAAGGGTTCTACAGTATGTTCTGATTGTGGCCATCTATCAACCACTGCCATCTCGTTAAGGATACAACAATATCTTTTGATTGTAGCCATCTATCAACCAATGTCATCTCGCTAAGGGCACTGTAAATGTTCTGATCGTAGTAATCTATCAACCAATGTCATATCGCTAAGGGAACTACAGTATGTTCTGATTGTGGCCATCTATCAACCAATGCCATCTCGCTAAGTGAACTACAGTATGTTCTGGTTGTAGCAATCTATCAACCAATGGCATCTCGCTAAGGGAACTTCAGTATTTTCCGATTGTAGCCATCTATCAACAAATGTCATCTCGCTAATGGAACTACAATATGTTCTGATTGTGGCCATCTACCAACAATGCCATCTCGATTAGTGAACTACAGTATGTTCTAGTTGTAGCCATCTATCAACCAATATCATCTCGCTCAGGGCACTGCAGTATTATCTGATCGTAGTCGTCTATCAACCAATTTAATTTTATCTAGGAGTACTTCAGTATGTTCTGATCGAGGTCATCTATCAAACCCTGTCATCTGGCTAAGTGCACTGCAGAATTTTCTGATCGTATTCTTCTATCAACCAATATCATCTCGCTAAGGATACTGCAGACTGTTCTGGTCGTATTCTTCTATCAACCAATATCATCTTGCTAAGTGAACTGCAGAATGTTCTGATCGTATTCATATATCAACCAATATCATCTCGGTAAGGGCACTACAGAGTATTATCTGATCATAGTCGTATATCAACTAATGTCAACTGGCTAAGGGCACTGCAGCATGGCCTGATCGTACATGTAGTCATACTTTTTTAAGTACCAGGGCAGATACATTTTTTGACACATCAAACCACTTTACGTTTTATGAGTGTTTTAGAGAAGCGATTTTTGTTAGAGAAAGTTCATTACACTCATATTAGTGAAATACCCTTGTGTGCCGCATTAAACACCACAATCAATCAATCACACTTCTAGGGTGTACGCCTGTGGGACACAGATCTCCCTCACCTCTGAGTTCGCAAGTTCAAACACTCACTCCGACTGTGAATGGGTTGGTTTGCCAGTTACTAGCGGAAGGTCGTGGGATTTTGGATTCTACCCACAATAAAGCTGAGTTTGTTCACCATAACCCCGGGACTGGTTTGTTTTGACCAAATTCAAGGTGAATTGAGTTAACAGTTACATACAACGGAATGTTAGTTCATTGTTAAAATGCAGGACCATGCCGTGGCTCAGTTGATCGTTAAACTACTGAGTCCCATTTGCTGTACCCGGTATAGGTTCAAATCGCCCAGTCGACCTGGGGTATATAATAGTAGTTTTCCGGAGACTGCAGAGATCGCGGGGACGTTTTTATGAGGTTTCTTCCCGGTTTCCCACTAAAGAACGTCATCGCAAAGTCGACATATTAGTTAATTAGCCTTGGGTAAGATGATTAACCCAAGCAAGCAAATAAATATTTCTTTAGAAAAATGACTTTACTTTAACAGAAGTATTTAGCTTAATACACAAGTTTTGTAATAGAAAACAATGCTAATTTCCTTTGACCAAAATTTGATTTTGGTTACGTTAAGCGTTTCGTTTCACTGACATTTAATAAAGAATAGAGCAAAAAATAATACAATATCTAAAGTCAATTTGCTCTATAGCTAAAGCCCAAAACATACAGTTCAATTGTTGGTTGGAGCAGTGTTTGGAAAAGCATATTTGTTGACACGGTAAACACGTTTTCTCAAATCAAAGTTACCGGAGTTCGTTTAAAAATGAAATATAAAAAGTTTTAAACAAACGTCCCTGCAAAAAAGCAGCTTGACTCAAAACGATTCAGCGAAGTCTGAGTGTATTTTATATTTATTTCAGGAAAAATATTCAAATTTATTTAAAAGCGTAGTCTGTGAGTATTTTATATTTATTTCAGAAAATTCTGTATTTCAAATTTATTTCAAATCATCAAATTAAATTACTTTAAGGGCGTAATCACTTTTTAAATTATGCAAAATAAAGTCAACACAAAGTATACTAAGTTTGAAGCTCAAGGCGAACAAACCATTAATTCTTTTAAAAAAGTAAATTACATAAAACATATATAAAGAACTGTAAAGGCTAAAATTAGAACATTGTGACCATTGTGGATAGTATTATCTTACAAGGCAAGGTGACCAGTATACTAGGGGAAACCGGTGCGCACAGGATATATTCCGAATTATACCTTTAGTTTGTAGTGCTAACGCTGATTAACTTTTAGTATAAATTTAGCCGGTATTGCAATCAGAAATCACACAGCTCACAAGGACATTCCTAGCTACTCCAGACTGAGAGAAGAGACCGACTGAGAAGATTGAAATATCTTGTACGCAAATAGTTAGTTTTGTAACCATCATTATAAGGCGTAGATCAGCTTCAACAGTCAGATTCCGTTCCTGATTTTACAGATCTTTAAGTAGGAGCCAACGTCTGTTTGGACCTGTAAGACAAGATTCCCTACCTGAAGCGTTACTGTTTCCAGTCGAGGAGCGCTTTCAAGAAAATTAGTTTCATAGCCAGGAAGTTAAAGGTAAGACCCTTTGTCTAAAAGCATTTATTTATACAATCTACAAAAAAATGCGCTATCATCAATTCATCAAACGATTTTTCTTAATTTTAACTTGAAATGAAATTATTCAAGTGTGTGAATATTTCTTGGTTTTCTATTTTGCATTACCAAATATCTTTCGTGTAAATGTAATTATAATGTGCCGTTCGATAAGGTACGTTCTCCACCCGATGGGAATGTTTCGATTACATAGACTTAATTTGAAAAACGATATATCAAATATTATTTTTGTTTTCTGCCGCTGACTAACATGTTTTCCTTTGTTGTACTTTCAGATATAAATGGAAAAAGACGTTGGCAGGCTAGGCAATCGAGTGACGTACCAGACGCTGAAAAGTCCTGAACAGAAAATATTTGATGGAAAACCGTTTCCTTTGATCATAACACCTTCCGAAGACGGACAATTTGAAACACACGAAGATGTCTGCGACTGGCTGTCACAGAATAAAGAGGATCTTAAAGATTTGATGTTAAAGTACTGTGCAATTTTATTCAGAGGCTTTCCAGTTGAAGAGCCTTTGTTTTTCGACAAATTTGTCAGAGCCCTATCATTTGAAGCCTTTCCCTACGTCGGTGGTGCTTCCCCGAGAAATGTCATTGTAGGGGACGTTTTCACCACTAACGAAGCTCCCCCAGACAAGTTGATCGCATTCCATCATGAAGTTGCTCAAGCACCGAAATTTCCAGAAACCATATTTTTCTATTGTGGCGTTCCCGCAAAGGAAAATGGTCAGACGGGGATCGTCCCGTCCAACATAGTTTATCGAGAGATGCAAAAAAGGGAGCCCGAATTGGTCCAAGAGTTTGAAGAAAAAGGTGTCCGCTACATCCGGGTTCTTCCAGACGGCGATGACAACAACTCAGCCATTGGTCGAGGCTGGCAAAGCACGTACCTGACAACAGACAAGGCGGAGGCAGAGAAACGAGCAGCAGAACAAGGTACAGAATTCCAATGGCTGCCAGACGGGTCAATGAAAACAACAACGATGGTTTTGCCGGCCATGCGTGTGGACAAACGTGTTAACAAAATGATGTGGTTTAATTCAATAGACGACGCTTACAGGGCTTACGATGACGAGAGAAACGTCCCCGAGAAATCGATCTGCTTTGGAGACGGCAAATTCATGGACGCTGATAAAATGGCATCCATGGCCAAAGTACTGGAAGGAAATGCGGTGGACTTTATGTGGGAGCATGGCGATGTACTGATGCTTGACAATATTCAAGTGCTTCATGCGCGAAGACCTTTTGAGCATCCAAGGAAAGTCTATGCTTGGCTTTGCGTCTAAACATTACGTGTCTTAACACTTTTCTCATTAACACTGATTTCTATTTATGAACTGTATATAGCCAGATACTCGACGACTGATCGTGTAAACTTTATATTCCATCTACGTTTTCTTATTATTTTCTCGAGTATCATTTCTCATTGCGATTATCATTCTCTATCATTGTACAAAGTCTTTTAAATAAATATGTTTTAATAATAATTAAAATAGTGTCTATTCACTGATTGTCTTATAACGCTTATGGTATCATATCTGATGTTCCAACGTAAGGGAGTGTTTGCCTATGGCCCGTATTCATACGGCCTACTAAGTATTTTTCTAAAGCTAAACAATACATGTTCAAATTTCAGCCTTTATTTCCATTGACAATTTTGTGTAAATGTGAAGTAATTAAGTTTCCATTTTGAAATTTTCAAGTTATATTTAAGTTTTCAAATGGATGTCTTAAAGTTGACTAAGTTTTTCTGCACTTTACGAAATACTGAAGTCGTTTTATGAATAAAAGCCCTGGTCAACAAATTATTGGGTCAACTCTGGGGTCGCCGGATAAATTCCCCTACAAACCTTATGTTAGTTGGTATGCCGTGGAGTTTCCGTCCTTTCCAGTTTTCAGCACACAATAATTCTCGCCAATCGACAAAAGTACTGATAAATAAAAACCTCGTTGTCGGGTGAATAACACGGTCATGACAACTATGTATTGTGGGTGCTTGGTAGAACCGTCTGGGCAAATTTCGTAAAATCCTACAGGGATGACCAGCCTATGACCTGTTGCGCCCATTATGGCCGCCCCGTGGCTCAAAAAAGCCTTGGTTGCCGAGTCCCCTAGTTTTGACCATGCCGCTCATAAGGTATAGGTTCAGCTCCTCTCGACAACCTGAGGTTTTTTAAAGGATGAAACCGTTGGCTGTGGGATCGCAGGGAGGTCTTTACGAGGTTTCTTTGCCAGACAACACGCAATGTTATCGAGGAATTCCAGTCGGATTTTTCACTTAGAAGGGCTCACATGCCAATTTAGATAATTTGTAGGTGCCAGAATATCTGTACTAATGCTTTAAAATGGATATCCAACTGATTGCGGTCAGATTTGAACTTTTAGTGAACGCTAAGGATTATTACGAGCATTACATAACTCACAATATTTTACGCATTTAGAAATGGCTTGAAATAGTACTTTCCACAAATAATGTAAACGTGTTTTCTCGATATTACCGTGAATTCCAAAATTCCCCCCATACCAAACAACGGTGAATCACGGGTTTGAGTAAGAATGTATGTTGTCAGGGATCGGGGAATAACAATTTGAATTTGAAACGCTCGGAACGCAACCTTGTACCATCTCTAGTACACACATAAAGTAACTGTCCATCTTGAACAAAGCGATATGTACTAACAGTAAGAATGTCAGCACAGTGTATTTTGTTACAATAGTCTATGAGTTGTTTACAATAGTTGTGGCTTTTCTGAGCATAAAATAACACCATTAACGAGATGAGGAAAGAGTGTAATTTGTCCGAGGCAATGCTTTTACCACTAAAAGTGGTCTCAATTGTGTCTGCTGTGTGAACAATTTATACTTGTCTGTACATACAAAGCATTTGTTTAGAAGATGTGTCATTTTCACAGGGTTCACAGGTTGAATATATTTTGAATCGTACATTATACCATCCGCATTCACGCGGCTATGACGATATTTCAGAAAAAGGTCATACGAAAGTATTCAACAAATCCAACGAGCTAATCTGCCGATTGTTTTTTTTTTAGAGATATTAACTACCACAGAGCACTGTGATCAACTTAAGCTGTGAAACTACTGTATTACGATATATAGTCAAAATGTTAAACTCCAAGGGCCAGACATTCTTTGAAATCATCATTTCTCTTTTTCCTTTAACTCTCTGAATGTAATTCTATATAAATTCCAATAATAAATAACACATTTTGCCTGTGGTTTCGAAAATTGACTTTCTCTAATATCGCGTGTGTCGCCAGGTAAATAGTACAAATTGACAAAGTTTACATATGGTAAAACTAATATTGCAAGCGAACCTTGTATAAAGACAAGCAACGAAATCAAACTGCTTAGCAACGATAAGTATAATATACTTGTAATATTCAAGTGAAATGGGTGTCTGACTTGATTAACTCTCCAGAAAACAGATTTTTATAAACTAAATTACGTTTACACAACAATCAGCCATTTGAAAGAGATTATCTCAGAAGGGTATAAAAAGACTCATTATAAAGATTCATTTCCCGACTCTTCTGTATGAGGATCATTGTATGAGGCAACTGAAAATGGATGAATGCATTGTCTATTGTAGCTTAAATTGTTTTGGATAATTGTTCATGTCTTAGTCAAGGATATAAAAAAGGATACAAAAACATTGCTGTTGACAAGAGTCTTTTATTGTTACATGCATCGCTTTAATGTCTGTCTTCGAAAACGCATCTTTTAAACAAAAAGTAAATGTTATGAAGTTTCAATGCCGTCATCTGCATCAGGCCGCGTCGTATCAAGTATCTTCTGCCAACCAATTCGTGTATTGATACATATAAGTAGCTTGGATCTCATTCTCTTCCCATTTAGCTGTGAACCATTATTCATTCAAACCCTCTCTAATACAATTACGTATCAAAGAACTAGTTCATCTTACTGGGAGAATAATGTTTGTCAATCTCCATTATCATCGCAACCCGTAAACGGTGTTCTGAATTCGTGTCACGACACAAGATCTACATGTATAGCTAGACAAGTTTGTTTTTCAAAACATTTTTTATTACGCTGCTAAAAGAGTTAGGCGATGTTTTTTGACGGCTCCGCTGTCTATCTAGTCCACGAATGTTCAGTAAATTAGCTACCACAATGTCACATGGTCTCTTTAAACAGAAAAGCATGGGACTGCATCCGTTTTTGTGTACATGCTCTCGCAACACTAGAATCTCTGTTCATGTCAGGTTCAGTTCGCATAAGACTAATAATGACGTAATTTTGTTGTGTAATTACCTCTTTCTAAACTGTATCGTAACACAGATAGCGCTGTAATAATGTCTTCTTTTTTTCTAATCAGAAACTACTGTAATTTAATCCTCTTCATTGTGCCTCTATATTCACACTCCTTTCGCAGCTCGCAGTTCACCCCATTTGCTGATTAATTCATCAATTTTTTCAACCATAATTTCATTGTATTTTTCTATTTTGTAAATTTCCTTTAATCGTCTTTTAAGTTGATGAATATATCAAGACGTCGTGATATTTTCTTTGAGTCAAAAATATATTTTTTTGCCATGATAAGTAACATATTAAGTGCTTTATTCCCCAACCCGAATCCCAAAATGATTTCTTGAATTGTAAATTTTATATTTAATTTTAGAATACTATTTATCCAATTTTCCAAATATGTGCAATTTTGTTTTTACCATAATGCATTCTATAAATAATTGTTCTGTTGTTTCTCTTTCGTTTCCAAATAACTGCCACAATTCGATTTTAGATATTTTAATGTGCACAGATAGGCTCTGGTTGCTACTATTCTATGTATAACCTTATATTGGAAGTCAATCGGTTTGGTGTAACTAGTACACTCATATATGGGGTTAAATATATTTTTCCAACGGTTATCTGTTAATACTATATTAAGTACGTTTTCCCAAGATCTATATTTATGTATATTATTGTAATTTCTAATGTCGTTATTTAGTAATGTATAATTTAGTTTGGTTCCCTTCTCTTGCTGTACCAATATTGTTATGTGAGAGGGGTAATCCATTTGTATTGATTATATCTTTCATACTTACGATTTCATTTGTATACCAATTGTTTACTATATATTGAGACTGTTTTATCTTTTTATTGTACAATAAACATTGGTGTAAAATATCATTTGTGCAAGTTACTTGATATTATCCTGTAATTTATCCCACGATAATAAGACATCTAACCAAAATGGATTTATAGTATTACCTTTAAGTATTTTTATGTAATTACTGCCTACTTTACACATTTGTTCACGTTGTTCTGTTGTTAAGTTAATATTTTTCCAGCTGCGTTCATTCTGAATCAGCTTACGCACCCATGCTACTTTTAATGCTTGCATAAACAATAAATTGATTATGCGTATTCCTCATCCTGCATACTCAAGTTTCAAAACCGACCTTTTAATCAGATCATGTCCATTATTCCATATAAACTTAAACAAAATAGTATTAATATCTTGTATTATTTGACGCGACGGATTCGGAAGGGAAAGGAATAAATGAATTAATTAATTTAGACAGAGCTAAATATTTAATTATGGTTATTTTGCCTAAAAGATATATATTTATAATTTTCCCCTTTTGAAATTCTGTTTTAATCTTCTTATCGTGACAAATAGTTTAGTTTCCAAATGTTATTGAAGTCTTCCAAGCTAAGTGTAATTCCTTAAATACTTAAACTTTCTACCCAATCTAACTTGGTGTCAATACATAGTTTGATATCAGATCCAGTTAAGCATCCTATCCGTACAGCTTTAGTTTTTTCTACGTTGATTTTCAAACCTGAAATTTTATAAAAAGCGCTCAAATATTTTAGGGCTTCAGTTAGAGAATTTTCACTGCCATTCAAAATTATTTGTATGTTGTCTGCAAACTGATTTATTTTATAGTCCATGCCATTTATTAAAATTCCTTTGATTTCTTTATTATTTCTTATCACAGCGCCTAAAATCTCCACACAGAGTATAAAAATATATGGTGAAATAGGATGACCCTGTCTACAACCTCGATATATTTGAAAATACGGGCATATGTGTCCATTTTGGAGTACACAAGTACGTATTCTGGTTAGAAAGAAGTTTATCCATTTTATTATATCATGTCCAAACTGGAAACTCAATAGTACGTTTTCATTAAAATATAGAATATATAAGATATAGAATCAAAAGCTTTTTCAAAGTCAAGTGACAAGAGTATGTAGGGCATCTCTTTTTGTCTTTTTGCAAACATTATATCATATACTAAGCGAATATTTTGAATGATACTTCTACCTGTAATAAATCCCTGTTGGTCTTGATGTATTATTTTGTCCAAAACAGTTTTAAGTCTATTACACGAGCTGATAAGTTTGTATGTAACATTTAATAGAGTAATTTGTCTCCAATTTGTAAGACATCTCTACCTTTATTTGGTTTAGGTAGGCAGGTAATAATTCCTTATTGTTGTGTGCATGAAAGCTCACCTTTCAAAAATCCTTCATTTGCTGATCTCAAAATAAAATATCCTATATCTACCCAGGAAAATTTAAAACATGAAAAGCCACCTGGACCAGGTGATTTACCATTTTTCCTTTTTGCAGAACTTTCTTCAATTCATGATATTCTAAAGGACCTTCTAATAATTTTGACTCCGTATCTTTTAGGCTTTTAATATCAATTGTATCTAAATGTTCTTTCATGTTTACGTCTAAATCTCAATTTTCTGAGTATAACTTACCATAATACTTGTTTTGTTCTGAGAGTATATCCTAAGTCTTACAAATTTCTTCCCGGCTATCTAACTTTATTTTTACAATTAATTTGCTCGTATAGTTTATTTTCTCGAGAGTAAGACAATATTTATTTTGTTTTTCTCTTTGCTCTATCCATTTTATTTTTGCCCTAGGTAAAATGCCTTCTATTTCTTGTTTTCTTATTTTTTTCGAACTTTTCTTTGAACTCAACAAGTTGTTTTAATTCATCATCTCTAAGTGTATTGAAATATGTTTGCATTTTATTATCTAGCTTTTCGATTTGTTTTTCTAGTTCCGTTTCTTTGGTTTTTGATTGACGTTTTTTATCTGATGCATATTTAGTTGTCTTACTTGGGATTTTTAACAGCAGTGTTTCCAAAAACGTTTATTCCTGTATAGTAAGTTGAATTTGATCTATTGGAATACTATTAACGTTTGCTCTATTATATCGAGTAGCACTATATTCGTTTATAGTTTGTGTAATAGTGTTTTTTTGTTATTGTATGTATCCTTCATCCTTTAAAAATGAACAGGTTAATTTCCAATAAACTTTTCCTCTTTCACAGTTGATAAATTTACATTTTACTGTTATTGCCGAATGGTCGCTTCTATAGCTTGGCATAATGCCTGCCTCCGTACATAAATTGTGTATATCGTTACTTACTATAAAATAATCCAGTCTAACTTGTTTTCCGGGGTTTACTCGTCTCCACGTATATTTATTTATATTTCCATGCATTTGTCTCCAGACATCTCTGTATTTGTTATATTTAATCATAATTAGTAAGTTTTGCCTCGCTTGTGGGTTATTAGTATGTTTATTATTGTACATGTCAAGTTCAGTATTTAGTACTATATTCCAATCGCCACACATTATTACGGATTCATTTCCCACTTCCTTTTTTTGTTGCTTTAATATTATTATAAAAAGAAGGTTTGTCCCTATTTGGGCCATAAAAAAGTGCATAACGTCACGAGGTAATTATAATTTTTTAAGTCCAAAATAATAAAATTGCCATTTTGGTCTCAAAATGCATGTTTAACATAATAGTCAAATTTATTATTAAAAAGAACAATTACGGTCCTTTAACTCGTACTGAGTGAGCTTTCCCAGGCGTCGTGACCCCATTTTGTTTATTGTGACTCGAGAAAAAAACCATTTTAAATCGATTTCATAAGTAAGCTATACTTCCCCATTCATAAATCTCACACTTTAGGTCAGTTCTGTTAGCATTGGTAGTCCTATTTTAGGTGTAATTGTATGGGATACCACAGCTCTTTCACACCCACACGTCATTCCGCCATGACAGTCTCCTCTTCTCCTAATGTCTTTGTTGACCGCAAACACTAATTTGACATTGACATTGAAGATAATAGGATATATAGTACATGCACACCATCAGTTTTCCGAGTTTCCATCAACATAAACAATGATTCTGTTACCGAAATGGTTGAGAAACTGTAGAAAGTAGTCAAATCTGGCTAAAGTGGAACTTCCTCCCGAAGCACGTGTAATGAGCTCATAAATAACTCTATTCGCGTTTAATGTTGAACTAATTGAATGTTGCCTTGCGTCAAGTCCTAAGGTATTGTTGAATAAACTACACAGCACGAGTTACGAACACAGTATATTAGATGGTCCTCGACAAAAAACTTGCTCTTCAATAAAAATGTTGACAACAAGGATAACCTTAAAAGCTGAAACCGCTCTAACAAGATTCGAGATATGTGGGTTTTCATTGCGTACTATATATCGCACTTTGTTCACTACTCAATCAATAATACAAATGCGATGTTACAAATAAGAGATCGAAAATCCGTTCACCCGGAAATTATTCAAACTATTACCGTAAGCTAAGAAAAAATAAGCTAGTTATCTTCATTCGTTATTCAAAGATCAGCCCTCTGTCTAGGGGTAGTATGTTTCAAGCATAATCATACTGTCTACTTTCTGCCCTAAGGGTACCGGCAGTATGTCCTTAGCCTAGTCATAGTGCCTAATCATGCTGTTGAATGGAATTCAACCACTCAGCAGGGACCCGCGCCGTGGCTCAGTGGTTAGGGCGTCTGACTGCAGATCCTCCTTCGATGTACCGCACGGGTTCAAGTCTCCCA
>JAVFBZ010181262.1:0-15338 GCA_032466195.1 Katharina tunicata
GACAGTCATTTCTGCAAATTTAACACATAAAAATACTTCTGTTACATTTCTTCTGCCATTTTAAACTCATAAAAGCTATGATAACAGGCTATAAACTAATTTAAAATTTATGATATTGATGTCTCCCACTGAGTTTCTCCGACATTACACATCATAAAGTAGAAATGCATAATCCCTCATGATATATTTGTTCAAATATAACATTGAGGAGTTTAACATACATGTAGTTATTAAACATGTTAAAGTAACAACTCTGAATAAAAATGATGAATTCTGTCTTACCTAAACTTACGGTTCATTCAACAAACCATTATCCGGAGCTAGTCTTACGAAGCGAACGTAGCTTACATCAGACGTAATTGTCCTGACGACACAATCTACGTTCACTGCTGGACGTTATGGTAACTCCGTCAGACTTAGACATTCTAGGCAGCGCACACTTTGTAAGACTGGCCTCAGGACTGTTGATAGCGTTTTTTTTAATAAACTAAAAAGTCAAAATGAACTCATTATCTTTCCTTGGAGTTGTTACAATACTTTACTTTTGTTCAAGGCCCCAAAACAGCCTTGCTTAAAAATATCATATAAATCCTGTCAGCCATGAAACACTTCCAATAGGACATTTAACAAATTATAATTTTTTCTTGTATTTTTGTCATAGTCTTGAAAAAAGTAATTACATTCTCTCATGAACAGATGATGTCTTTTCTAGTCAAGAACCCTTTTTCATAAGAATTAACCAGAACTAAAAGAATACCAGCTTATATCCTTTGGTTTTAGAAATAGTTATTAACAAATCATCCAATACAGTAACTGTGATTTATTTGTATAGTTTTTTTTTAACAAAATTTGTGTTTCTATCTTTTTTATAAGAAACTATCATAAATTCTGACCAAATCCTTTCATGTGATTGAGATTTAAATCATAAATTAAATTTTAACTTACTCAATTTGAAATCAAATTGTGGTTTTCAATTGTTTCCCTGATTGTTTCTTCATTTTTCTTGTTTACAGCTTGTCATTGCATGGACATGAGAACTGTTTTATAAACACTAACGTTTCCTTTCAAACTAAAGAGGCAGTCTTTTCTCTATGCATTTAGCTTTAGATATCAATACAGTATTCTGCTGTACTTTGTTGACTTTCATGCCAATTTCACTATAATGGATGTTTTTGTTTTGCTTTGGGTGTTTATTTTATGCTTGTACATATTCTTATTGGATGTGTTTTCTTTACAATTGACCTTGGTGTACAGAATATTTTTCTGTAAATTCAGTTTATTTTGTATTGAACTTCATATAATTCCATTTGGAAAGATATCTTTCTTGTCGTTCTGAATCTGTTTCACATGTTTTAAAAAAAACTGGCATTGTATCCATATAGATTAGGAAGGTATCTGCATTTAATGATAACTTGACCCTTTGTTTTAAGGATATTTTTCTCGGTTTTACTCCAATTTTTTCTGTCTTTATATTGGATTTTTTTTTTTTTCAAACAAAATCTATAATTTTCTATAAAGGGCCCTGCACTAAAGTATTATACATGTAGTGCAAAGAGAAAGTATTCTATTTCTTTACATAGAAGTACATTTTAGTTCTATCAAAATATAAAAAAAATATTCAAATTTATGAAACAAAACTGGAACATATATTTCACAACGGTTTGGTTTAAGAAATCTGACATAACTAACAATAGATGTACCAGTATGAAGACAGTATGGGTTTTGACTAGTCTAGTCCCAGGGTCTCTGGGCAGACTTGTTCAGACTTGTCCCAGAGCTGTCTTTTGTCATGTACCTTGTCCCAATACCAGTGTTATCTATAAAAGTATGTCACCTTATGCTAATATTTACACCTGCCCGGGGATTAACAGTAAACAAAGAAATGTCTCCAAGTCCCTGTAAAAATGCCACTGACTCCATGCATCAAGTGAGAATCAATTTTATCTTTATAGCATAGTTTTAAAATTAGGTAAGCTTATTAATTATTAGATGGCATGTATAACATTTAAAACCCTCAACGACCTACCTGATAATACACAATGTTTGGTGCCATGCTTTTTTATGGTCCCAATAGTTTAATAACAGGTTATATATGGCCTGTTAGTGGTTTTAGTAGTATTAATGGTGATTGATTATTATATGGTATGACCTGAGTCAGTCAGTCTGTTTGCAATACATTTCAGTAGCAGAACTTGCAAACTATAAGACATATCTTTCTGAAACATCGTAGACACATTCATCATCAACTGTCATAGTGCCTTTCGCTATTTTTTAGGATTTTTTTTGTAGAACTACAGTATTTTTTTTATGGAAACGTATACAAATTTGTACTTTGTTTTTATGGATTTTGTTTCTGGACAAAAATCAAAACCTATATATTGAGCCTTTTGCTATCAAGGATTCATTAATATATTTAATTTGTTTATTTCCATTGATATAAATTTGGACCAAAGCAGTCTCAGTGAGAACAGAATCTCTGTCT
This sequence comes from Katharina tunicata, assembly GCA_032466195.1. Classification (NCBI taxonomy): domain Eukaryota; kingdom Metazoa; phylum Mollusca; class Polyplacophora; order Chitonida; family Mopaliidae; genus Katharina; species Katharina tunicata. Next base: position 2,483 of record JAVFBZ010181262.1, read on the forward strand.
TTGTTTATGGCTGTTCCCAATAACTCCATTCAGAGCAAAACTTAAGGGGGTCATAATACTTTAGACTATCTTTTCTCTCTCAAAATTTGATGCTTTAGAAGTAAAATTAGATTTTACAAAAATAAATTAACGGTCTTACACTCATTAGGGTGTTTATTAGGTTGAATAAAACTATTGTTATTATTCAGTTAACTTTTTAATTAGAAGTCTTGAGTTATATTTAAATTACTTATTATATATTATTGAGTAATCATTAAGTATGGTGTAAAACCCCAATCAAACAAACAGGCAAACCATCCTTAACCCAGTTGAACTAAATACTCTTTTCACCTTTGGCTTGACCTAATAATGGGCTTTAGCATAGACATGTTTGCCAGGTGGTTGACCGTACAGGTTGAATGCTGCACCAATTTTCTGGTGAAGAAAGGGTCGGTGTCATTTATTGGTGCTGTAAAAAGGACACACTAAAAACAAATCACCTCAACTGCCTAAATTAATGTAAAATCTTGTACTCATTTAACTATTATTATTCACTTCATTGCATTTCTTCAACGCAAATGCCTGTTTTTTACAGGGCAGTGTGTGTGTGAGTTGTATATCCTTTATTGTTGTTAAGAACAGTAAACTTGGATAGCTTGTTTCACCATGTGCACTACAATACAGATTTTCTAGGGTTTTAATGCCTGTGGTCAGTTGAATGGCTTACTAATCAATCCACTTCACCATATAACCTTTTCAGTGTAGTTAGAAACATGCCATGCTATTTACTTTAGAACTGGTCAATATGGGATCCATACCATGACTATAAACATTTAGCTTTATGTATACCTGTGTTCATATGGTAAGAATAAAGCATAGGTTGCTGATATCTAACTCAAGAGTTATGGTTTTCCACATTTAAGCATGATACAAAATCAGAAGACAGACAACAAACTAGTTTTGAATCAAATCTTCCATATATTCAACATTACCATGTCCAGCAGCTAGAGGTTTTAGCTAGAAACAAATTGGTGATAATTAAAACATGGTGCTATTTTCAAGTACTGTAACTTTGAAGCTGTATATATATTTTTGTATAAATCCACGGGGATTTGAACTCGTATTTGTCACGTGTCGGCTTAGGGCAGCCAACTGTTTTCATTGAATTTTATATTTATATGGTCAGCCTCATGTACTCAGATAAACACACATAACAAGTAAAGAGGTACAGGTAGACCGGATACTCAATTTATTAGACATCAACTTGAACAAACTTATCCTGGACAGTTACACAGGATGGCTTCTCAAACTCAGAACTTTAATGGCTAACACCACATATGTAGCTGCCTGCATACAGCCAAGCTTTAGGGAACGCACCTAACGAAAGCAGAAGAAACAGAAAAATACATCTATTTATTACTAGTGCATGTATATGCCCGTTTTTGTATATAATAAGAAAAACATGTTAGGAATTTGATCAAAGCAAGACAATTAACTGAACTTACTTCGATTTGGCCCCCCCAAACTAACGTGGGCCAACCAGACTAGTTGGGTAAAATGCAGAGATAACGAGAATATAAATTTTCGAGGTTTAAACACGCCTCCTGCTAGGTAGGATCAATTTAGAAGTTAGAACGGGAATAAACATTAGAATGACATTAAAATAAAATTGGGGACGTCAGTATCAATACGCTTATTCAAAATAATATACATTGCTAAAGTTCAGTTGGCTGCAGTCATACGCAGAGGAGAGACAGCATGATACCTAGCTTGAGCCGCCACTACTGTCCAGTACCGCATACATGTAGAACGCATTTAAGTTACAAAATATCATGTTATATGTATTGCATAAAATATTGAGTCACCTTGTGACAATATTATGACACAGTTCCCTTCCAGGCCATACTTGTATTATGCCTGCAAACTATGAAGTGTCCAGGTTGACCATTTCACCTCTACTCATTAATTAATCAGTGTCAGTAGAGTTGACAATACCCACAGTGCATGGTGTCTTCTATGTGTAGCTCGTCCTATATTGTCAGAGATTATTTAGCACATTGTGAATAGTATTTATGATTTAAGGAATAACTCTAGCATAACTGTAAATATAGACCAACCAGGGTAATCCTTCTGTGTTACTCAATTGTATAGTTATGAGGACACAATCAGATCTATCTACCCTAAATGCTCAACAAATTCAACCCCATTTATCTCTTATAAAACTGCATTTTATGTAACGGTTAAGAAGTGTAGAAACACACTGTAAGCTACAAGAAAATATAAGTTTTAGTTCCAATCTCACATTAATAGCTTTAATGAATGACATGAAACATGTGTCCAGGGAGGTCGAATTTGTTGAGCATTTAGGGTATTGCATATTAGACAACTCTATTGCATAATCGCATTATCATTATATGTAAATGGAACAACATGACAGAGGTCTCCACCGAAAATGTTATTCCGTGCAATCCAAAAACTCTGGGCTACACATTTTTTACCAAACATAACGAAACGAATAATTTTGCACTTGTAAACATTATTTTCATATTGGAATCTTTATTAACTGGTCATGAAACTCCCATGTTTCCTATGTTTTCCCTTTACCTTCCATACTAAATTTTTTATTTGAACCTTGTCAGGTAATTATCTCCCTTCACCTTGCTGAGAAGATCTCTTTTTACTTTTATACTTTTACATCATCTTTGCTTGCCAAGAGTTTAGCCTGAGGTACTCTACAATGCAACCCTTGAGGGATCGAACATCAAAAACCAGAGTACAGTGTATAAAGCAATTGATTGGCTGCCTGGGGACTTTGTTTGCACCAATCAGATAGCACATTACAGGAATGCTCCACTATAGTCGTAAAGGGGCCAATTGTCAATAATGAAAATTGCAGGACTGTCTTGTGATGTTTTGTTTTTTTCTCTCAAAAAAGAGATACGGTCAATGTTTCTGAACCGTTACAGATCTGTGTTTGTTTTTTTCAACTTTCGAATACTGAATATATGACAAATCTTTCCTGACTGTATTGAAGTGAGTAGTTTGGATGATGCCATATTGACTTTTTGAAAGTTAGAAGTGCAATCTTGTTGGTTGAATGTAATTTTAACATGGGGAGTCAACTTGAACCTTGATCACTTCATTCAACAGAGGGCGCCACTGTACATTCTGGTTAAAGATGTTCGGTCTGCAAAGGGTTGTTATGTAGAGTAGCTCGGAATAAAAATAAAACAAAGATGCTTCTTCGTAGGATTGGTTGATTATGAGGAAAGTCAAGAAATGTCTTGCCTGTTATTATTCATCAATGCTCCAGCAAGACATCACTTTCATTATGAGACACATCATAGAAGCAAAATTGCCTTCAGAGGACGTTTTGATAACCAAAAAACAAAATCACAGAAACCTTATTTCAAACAAAAGTTGTTTTCCATGTATTATGCCTGATAATAACTTTTGATTTACACAGTGCAACACCTTAATTTGAAGCATGAAAGCGCCCAAGCTCTTACATTTCAACCTGTCTCAAGTAGAGCCTGTATCTAGTTACTTTCGCTACATCAATAGGTACATAGTCAAGTCAGGCCATGTCACTTGATAGACATAATTCATGGCATGCTTCCAAGTCTCCAGTATGGATTTTCTAACAGCATTGGGTTGTAAAGCATTATTGAGGATTAGTTGAGATTATAATGATTAAGCTGTGAACATGGGGGTGAGGGAAGCATGTCTGGTGATTATATTAAACAGGTGATGTGAAATTACTAACGAGAATTCAGGTAGTTTTACTGTGTGTCAGGTGTAGAAGTCACATAGTGAGTGACACTAAGCAGCTAGCTTGTGAGCAGTAATCAGTATCACACATGGGTGGTGTGATTGCCAAAGAAAGGAGTAACCAATCAGTCATTGTTTAGGACCACATTGTGACGGGCAGTGGCTTATGAACAGTATTCAATGTAATTTCAGTTATGTAATTGTTCCAAAAGAAAGTTTTTATTTTATATTGGATAGTGGTATATGTGCATGGAATCTGATCTACCCTGTTCATGTGTTGTGTTCTCTGACCAATAGTAATGCTAATGCCGCCATAAGGAGTACATGAGAAATGAAAATTACACTATTGTGAGTTCAAGTCGCCAGAATTATAAGAGAATACATGTGTGTGTTTTCATGTCTGAGGATTTCTCAGCATCTAGTTCATTGTAAACGGACAGGATACCCTTATCACCAAAAACTGGAGACTTTCCATTTATGATTACATGTACATAGAAATGACAGCTAGATGAACTTTGTGTACGCAACTAGTCATTCAACTCGATAGTCTACAGGTATTGGATTTTTAGAATCTTATACATAGAAGCTATGGATTGAAACTTTCATGAAAGCGTGGTACAGATTGTGGGTCACTAGCTATTGATTACTGCTAATAGTGGATAGGTAATATTTAACAAGTATTTCGAGACATCTATCCTTAAAAGAGGCAAGATCTGTGACAATTGTTTTTTAGTTTATATTCATCTATCGGTAAACTCTTATAAGCATTTATCACGTGATTGGGAAAAGAATTTTCTTACTGAAGAAAATAATATGTTTTTAACACCTGGGATTACATCTGCCTTATTATCACATGATTTAATAGTGATTTATGCAGAGATAAACAAATCATAAGAGTCTGTTGCTATGGATTTATGTTGCCTTCAAGGAGTACTTTTCTACAATACAGACATTTATCTGATCCTTAAAGCTATGTGAAACCCAATACATATTGATCTATCAAAAAGAGTTCCTAAAGATCATCTTTGTGCTTTAGGCTACTTCAAAGGACTCAAGAGTCCTCAATACAGTGCTTGTCTGCCACAAACAGATAAATACCTGATGAATGGCTGTATCCCATTATTGCGTCTCCAGTTTCATGGTTTATTTCTTGTTTTATGTCTCATGGAAGGTTTATCATATTGATTACAACGGTACCATTGTCAATAGTGGAGATATTTGAATGATACACAGGGAAAAAGCCAGACAAATGCATGTTTGTGACAATTGTCTGTAAAATTTCCTTTGTAGACCTACTGATGTTTTTGAGTCTGGGATCAGTAGTTAAGAGAAAACATGTAGCAGCTATTATCTTTCTAACAGCAAAAACACTAAAGTGACTACACATTTTATGGTTGTGTATAGTACTGTTAGAATACGGCGGCGTCATATAAGTGAAATACCCTTGAGCATGGCGTTAAACACAAATCAATTAACCAATCAATTCAGTGGCGTTTAGAAGGAAAGAAGAAATCATTTTGTAAATTTGAACTTCTTGTGTAATGTTTGACACCCTATTAGCTCAGTTTTGGCCGGTCACTTGGCTGAGATTTGTTGGTGTAGCTGGTGCAGTTTCTGTTTCCTGACATAGCTGGACAACCTAAAATGCATTGTAGTGCTGTTAATGTCTAAACCGTTTGTCTAATATAAGATATTGCCAATAAAACCTTGATATAGTGTGAGACATCAAACAGGTGTTATATTAAGACCATATGTAATGTCTGAGTCTACCCAGTATACCCTGTGACTATAGCCATACCTGATGCAAATAATAACTAAAGAAGCAGACAGGCCCGAGTTGAAAGAAACATGACAAAAATGTGAAGCCTTGTTTCAAACAGGCCCGTAAGCAAAATATCAAAATATCCCAGTCTCAAAGCTATTATTATCTCAAAATATAAAACAATCTTGTCTGTTGGTTTTAATTGAAAGAAAAAGTGCAGAAGATTATATCCCTCTCCCCTTTATATTTGAAAAAACTAAATACAGTCTAGTACAATTCATCATTAATATCCAAGGCTAAGATTCATGTTTTCCTCAGGTGTATATTTATTTAGTAACTGTGGTACATTGTAAAACTTAGTCTCCACTGTCTCATCCCTTTAAATTTGATTAATAGAAAGTTCTGGCTTCCGCTGTGAGTGACAGTGAGGTAGATCATGGTGTTATGGCAGTAAATTGTTTGAAGAGAATATTTATAACTATAGAGCAGGTGATTTATGATTCAGCACTTACTTACCATTCTCTGGCGACAGTTGTTATGTAACAACTAATGTATTTTATTGACAGTTTCAAGAGGGTTATGCAAAGCAGGGATTATTCATATATTTCATTTTGTCCACAGATGCATGTATTGACATGTTGAAGCTTCATACGCTAGTGTAAGAAAACAACAATATGCAATAAGTTGATTTTTTTCTCAGAAAGACTTGAAAATCTTTGCCATTTACTGAGAAGTGAATATAAGTCAACAGATCTGAGAAGTGGAGAATTGGATGCTCTTTAAAACTGTGCTTCACCCAAGGACCGTTTATCAGAACAAGTCAAATTGATAATCTGACAATAATTAACACTGACCGTAAAGCTTGTATATAATGTGTTCATATTACAAACACAGGAAATCATAACTGCCAAACCGCGTGTCTACATGTATACCTTTGACCTTCTACGTTATACACTAGACCAGTGATCTGATGGCAATTATTTACTCCGTTCTTTACTTCTTTAACCCGAAATGTATTTCTCCTAGAAGAAGCTGTGCTTGGCTGTATGATCACTCTTTGGAGACTGATATCCCTGTCTCTATCAAGATCGATTCCATAGAAACATTCTCTTGTGTTTGATCTACAGAAGACTGTTATGTTTCATCCTTATTACCAGTGATCATACTTTATCTGTAATGATGTTATCTGTCCCTATTGGTACATAAGATCATTGATGCTACACAGAAAATATCAGTGACGACATTGTAGGCTTGTCTTGCTCTCTTGTCGAGCTATTTTGATAACTGAAAGTGCTTTATCTGCTCACGGTAGTTTTGAAGATCTAACATTGAACTTGGGAATATCGCCATCTGGTTTTTCTAAAGCTACAGATATTGTGTTGTATTTTGGACGTTCTCCCGTTATACCTTTTTAGACAAGCACATGATTTGTTTGTGACATAACACACAGACTGGATATAATATGTCATGAAGTAGTCTGTACGTTTGTGACTATTATTCAAGACTATATATTCACAGACTGCTCAGGTTAGATTCTTTTGGATTTCATGGGAACTGGCAACATTTTAATCCACTACTCAAGTTTATGTCAAACCTTGATGTAATAATCATTACTACTGCTAGAAAAGGCACAACAAATGTAAACCTACAGAACTGTATCTGTTGGACTATTTCATAGACAAATAGTAGCCGAAAGCTGTTTATGGAATTCTACTGCCAGAATAAGGTGTGATTTAGAATCAAATATTGGTTGTGAGGACTTAATGCCTGGATGACAGGTGTTTTAGAAACTCTATTGCCAGATTCTGTTGTGATTTGTATCCCGCAGCTTCATTGTTTTGGGCTCATTTAGTCATCAAGATTCCTTGTTTGTGGCTGATGGATACATTATCTTTATTGTGCTTAAGTTTGTGACTATATCACCATGGAAGGGAAAATTTCCAAAGTTCCGGAGAGCCTACCTGTTATTGCCCCACCTGCTCCAAAACGGGCCCGCCCCCCATCATGTACAGATAGAGCTAAACCCACCTATACATCCCATCTACCTCATTTACAGGATTCTCTGGGTGGTAATGCTAACACATTGATGATCTGTTGTATAAGCCCTGCCTCGTCCAGCTTTGATGAATCCCTCAACGCTCTGAAATATGCAAACCGGGTAAGTAATTCAAATGCATCATGTATTTCAAAGCATTAGAATTATATATGCTCAGGGATTGATCTTACAGCTCTATGTTGTCTCTAACGATTAGAGAACAAACCCATACATAAATCAATAAAATTTGAATAGTTTGCCTCAAAATTGGTTATTTTTTATTTTTTTATTGTTATCCATGTATCTTGGATATTTTTTTTATTTAAAATTAAGCAATTGAATAAATCTAAAGAATCAGTTTGAAGAACCTCTTCTTGGAATATATTTATATGAGTTGCTGCATAAAATCAATTCTGTAATACCTGAAACCAACTAAAAGCGGATACTTTTTACCCACTCTCCAATTATTTCTGGTACCACAGGATTAACCTTAGACTAACATCAACACCTATTGTCCTTTTGTAGAAGTAAGGTGCTTTTATGCTCCAATAACCAAATCCTAAAATAACAGATTATTATTAAGTAATCCCTGGTTATGTAATAAATTTATTCCTCTCTATTTTCTTATCCGTTGACTCATTTTTTAGTGCAGGTCGCTCAGGAGAACTTAGGCGACAAAAAAACATGGTCTGAAATAAAGTATAATTAATATAAGTAATCCTTGGTTGTGTAATAAATTTCTTGCAGACCTTTCATCAGCCTTTATTTTCTCAACCAATAACTTGAATGTAGTTTACCCCTCGTATACTCCTATAGAACCACGTTTCTCTAGCGTTGTCCATTAGCCCCAATCTGATCGTGGCTTACACCTTGAAAAAATCTATGTTTGAAAAATGCCATGGAATTCGCTGGTCAATTCATTTAAATTTAAACAACTTTCAGTATCGTCAAAGGTTTGCATTTGAGCTAGCTACCACATAGACATTTAAGATTTAAGAACCTATTTAGTCTTGCCCTAGCTCAACCTGACACCCAAGTTAAAGATTGTGAAATCTTATTGTTATAACAACCTAAGCCAGTCTGCATGTTCTGTAAAGTCATGAACACACAGAGTTTTCACCGTAGAACTGTATCTTGGATGATAGTAGCTGATTAATCTTGTTCATGTTTACCAAAGAAATAAATGAAACAAATTCTAAAACGACAGTCTGGATTTTAGCAGTACTGCTAACCTGTGTTTCATGTTGGTTTTGTTACTAGTTTGCAAGTCATAATGTTAGATCTTACTTCAATTATAAATATGCTGAGGGCAATAAAAAATATAATATATTGTATAATGACGAATATTGGTGTCTTGGTGAAATTCTTAACAGTTCAGCACCAAAGGGATATAATCACATTGTGTATATGTTAATAAAGTTAAATGTTACATTGTGCCGAAACAAAGGTTGTTCTGAGAATTTAGAATCATTCTGTTATTGCCTTACATCAAAATAACGCTCTCTTTCCTTATTGAGTCGATTTCTAAAACTAATTACCTAGACAACTAATTTGTCTATAATAACATTGAAATAAGTAAGGTGGAACAAAATAGTAAATTGTAAATTTCATTTGCACCATTCATCAATTTACTTGAATTTCAATGTGGAATTTTTCAATTTAAATATGCCTATTTTATATGAATTGATGATTTAATTCTATCTTACATATCTTACATGTACATTTCAGGCCAAAAACATAAAGAACAAACCTATTGTGAACAGGGATGTTCAATTTATACGGTTTGAGGAAATGCAATGTGAAATTATGGTAGGTATTTTATACTGACCTTTGTTTTGTTATCTTAGAATGTTAATGATGTTCAAGTAGTCAGATAATTTGAATTAGGAGAGAAACACAGTATAGAATTAAATACCAAGTCGAGACGGGAATGCGCTCATAGAATGTCATCTTTTATTTCTACGTTTTAATTCAGGTTGATACTCCATGTAGCGATTGACTGAAACTAGACAATTATCATCTGTAGGAAACAATATGGTTGAAAGATTTGACATGATTTGACATTATATGAAGCGCAATTAAAAATGTTAAAAACATTACAGTATTATAGGAAATAAACGGAAATTCCAAAGTATTTACTTAATGGCCTTCAAACCGGGCGAAACTATGTGAATATCATTATTACAGCTAGATTAGCTTTGATACAGTCCAATTAGAACCAACACATTTATATTTAACACCTATTGTATGCAGCAAATAAAGAGAGTTAAACGATACAGGTTACGAGAATTTACGGTAACGCCGTGAATCGCATATTAAATGAGGTCGGCTAGAATAAGCAATAATTACATTCGTTATGAAAACAAACGGGAGAGTCCCACAGAGTGAAGTTTATGATCTTATTAATTAAGGTACCGTATTGGTAGACCGTGGCATTTATCAAATTTGCAGATATTTGGAGAAAACGGCGCCTCAGGTTGAAGCACAACAGTCAAACATTTCCTTGGTTTGCCACTTAAAATTACCTCCTCTACAAGAGAGCTCCGTATGTATAAATACTCTAAAATCGGCAATGTTTGGTCGTTACACACAGTATTTTCCAAACAAAATATAATTATGTTGATGTACATTGTATTGTTATGTTGATTGTTGTTGTTGTTACACCAGGCACTACGTGAGGAGTTGGCTAGACAAAGAACCTCAGTAATGGAATATGTAGGGCAGGAGTACAGTAAAGAGAAAGCCATACAGGATGCCAACCAAATCAAATTACTAGAAGATCAAGTTATCAAGTATGTAATTTCAGTCCATTATTCTTTAAAATCATTTCAGGACTTTGACAAATTATGTTAAATTTTGTGGTGTTGATTGATATATTTTAAATTTTATCATGCACTATCTTGAAAGGTGACAAAAAGATAAGAAAACTAAACTGTGAAAGTAAAAGACAAAAAGACCATTTCTTGAATGTGATTTTGGATTTTTTTGTTTTTTCCACGATATGTCCTGTTGTTTCTTTCTTGTTGTTTTAATTGTGTGTGAAATGAAATGTCTTCTCCGGTGGGTTGCCTGGTAGACATTTCGTAGCATAATTGACAAAGTCATTTTAGTGTTAGAAGAAATATCCTTCGACCAAAAACAACGTCTCTAACAGTTTTGAAACAAGGGTGTTTTATTCCACACTGGAATTTGTAACCTCCATCATATATTATCATATATCATTTCTCACATTTTCTCGATTTTTATTCACTACCTGCCATTTAAAAAAAAAAACCTGTACATGTAAGTTGTATTTTGAAGACAAGAATCCAGTTGCTGTTAGTGGACCGAAAACTTAATATATTTATATATTCTTTATTATAGACTTGAGTCTGAGTGTGCTAACTATCGTATGATTGCCGAAGAGGCCTACAGGCAGTTTGTGGAGGTACAGGAGAAAGACTTGTTATCTCGCAGTCAGGAGTTTCGACTGAGAGAATGGTTAGATCTCATGGAAGAGGTGCTTATTTAGTTTCAGTTTATATCCAGATGTAAAAAGTGGCTTTTTCACAAATCAATCTCTCAATAAAAAGTAAAAATTGATTAGACAATTGAGCATATATATTTGGGTTATATGCTATTCTAGCATTTTGCTCGGACGAAAAACTTTTGCCAAAAGTATGAAACTTTATCCAAGAATACAGGAATTCCTTGTTCCAATAATATGTTACACATTTGTGGTTTCCATTCCAAGGGTTTAAATTTGCATTTATTGCTTCGTGCACTTTTGAAATATTTATGACTGCTTTGTCGCTTAAAAGCCTAGACAGGTGGTTGGTGAGAGCGTCCTGTGCTCTGATGGTCTCTAAGCTAGGAGGCTTCACGAAGCTGATTTGTCTTGACATCCTTTTATTGCGTCCTGTATTGTCTGTTGCCGGTGCCATTCCAGTGGGTTGGCACACCATCATATGAGTAAAATAACCTAAAGTATGACATAAAACCAATATTAAAAGAACAAACTATGCCTTAAAAAGGAACTTTCTATTTTTCAGATAAAGAATAAAGTGCCCTTTAATCTGAGTAAGGAGGATTGGGAGAATAAAAGACTACAATCTTTACAGGCGGAAAATGACAAGGTGAGTATTCAAAAATACCAACAAATAAAACAAACATATATGATTCTTTCATTAAGTCAGACAAAAACTGTAATGTCATTGTTGAGACTTGTCTTGTTTATAGTTCACCTTAATTCCATGTCATGGGAAATTATTCAAAGACTCTCTGAAAGAGCTATTATTGATAATCTTGATTTGTTAAGTAGTTCCAACAACGAGGATAATAGCTGAATCCATTTTTTTTTTATTTTAATAATTAAAACTGTATTTTATAAATTCCAGTTAAAGCATGATCTCAAGAGTGATGAGGTGATATTCAATCAGAAGAACGCAGAAATGGCTGAATTGCAGGCCCACATTCTCGAATTGGTTAGTATCACCCATTGTTTTGTGGCTAGTGATTATTCCAATCAATGTTTATCACAAATTAGTTTTTGGGCCCGCGCCTTGGCTCAGTGGTTAGTGCGTCTGACTGCAGATCCTCCTTCGATGTACCGCACAGGTTCTAGTCTCCCAGAGGACCTGAGGTATATAAGGGAGTCACACGAGATGACTTTGGCAATCGTGGGGGTGGTTTTAACGAGGTTACCTCATGGTTTTCTACCATTTTGAGAAGCGCAGATTAAGAAGTGGAGAATCCGTCGTCATATAAATGAAATACCTTTTGAGTACGACGTTAAACACCAATCAATCAAACAAACAAACAAACAAATTGGTTTCTCTGTTAGTCATTAGGGATGAGTAAGAATATTTTTTTGTTTTTTAGCGGTTCATATGATTATGAATGTGTTTGGATTTTATGATGTTTTGTCAATGACTAGTTTCACTGATTTTCCATCTGCTACATGTAATCTCTTTATCTGAACAAATCTAAACAAGATTAGACACACAGAATTCCAACAATGGTTTGTGTTCTATTCTCAACTCTGCACAAAACACTTAAACTGAGGGCCAGATCAGAAGGCCCTTCTTAGTATATTTTAAAATCAACCAAATTAGATGTGTTCCTCTCTTTAAACTTTCTATGAATGTCTCTGTGGTATAACACAGGTAAACTACTTGTGGATAAACAACTTCTGACTTTATTAACATGACGTTTCCGTGTTGGTACTCACACAGTTTTCAAGTTACAAAAAATATTTTAAATTTTTCCTTGAAAACAGTGTGAGTACCAACACCGAAACGTCGTGTTAATAAAGTCAGAAGTGTTGGTAC
>JAVFBZ010181273.1:0-15337 GCA_032466195.1 Katharina tunicata
AGAGCGTTGGCCCTGCTAGCCAGAGACCCGAGTTCGAATCCTGGTGGAGGCAAGCAAAATTTTCTTTCTCTACATTTCTACAAAAATATATAATAATTAAAATGTATGGTTATTCTACAATTACCAACCATATAAACTCATTCCCATAGATGATTGGCTGTGTTACTGTTACTCTGGCTGTATTATAATACGTTGCGTATGTGACTGATGGGTAAATGGTCTATTAAATGACGATTAAACGTATAGGAGTCATTAACATGGAATGTGTTAGTTAGGTATTACGGATACACTCAATCAGGAATACTCGCTGAGTGAAGCCTGTACAAGTTCACATCGATTAAACACAACCAGTTAGCTGGAAAAACGCCACCTGCCTCAACGTGTGAAATATTTGTGTGTTTTTATCAGAGGGTAAAACATTTAAGTATTTTAGTTTTTGGGGTCCATAAACTTGGACAGACTGAGCTGAGACTAAGCCAGAAGGCCGCTTGACCGACTAGGCTAGGTGACCAGCATTTATTGCTCGCAATTCAGTGCCTTGTTCTGGGCGTGGTGGGTTCGATCCCCGCATTTACCCCATAACCTTCACAATTTTCTACCATTGGACTAAAATAATCTGTCCCATCTAAGTACGGCGTTATCCCAAAACACGAACGAAAGGCTAAATACGGTTAAATAAACAATGTCTGACATTTACTTTACAATGGAAATGCATCCATATTGTTTTCCATTCAATCAAAACACGTGTGCAAAATAATAGACAAAAATAACCCGTACAGAAAACGTGTTGTCAATTTTGTGACAGAAAGAAAGACAATCATTTCGTGTGTTAAGGAGACGCTTTATGTGTGGAGAAATTATACACATAACATAAGATTTTTGATGAGGTTGTGTCACACGTTGAAGATTCTGCAGTCTCACATAAATGTAAAATATACCTTTTTACAGAACATGTGCACTGCCCCTAAAATTGCCTTTGAACTCTTGAACTGGCATAACTGTCTATTATAAGGTATGCTTATTTCCTGTGGTAGAGTATCGGCCTAGTTATATAAGGACCACAGACAGCGTCTTTCATTTCGAGACAATAAACGTATCCTCTTTATTTAATAAACAATATTGAAAATATTAAGGTTTTAAACGAATTTACGAACTTCGTCCAATAACGATTCTAACTAAAAACGAAATTATTTCTCTGTTTGGGTCATTAAGGTGCGCAAACGGCTAATATTGTTGTAGCACATATTTATAAACTAAATAGCACTTGCTAAATATCGTCTAAATTGACGCTACTAATCCACCGGACAATATATTGAATATTTAGCATGTTTAGATTGTGTAGCATGTTTGTAGAAACAAAATATAAATGGCTAAATATTATCTAAATTGACGATATATTTCCGTACGGAAAATTAGCAATGTTTAGCATTTTGATATTATCAAAGTTTATCTACTAAATAGCACAGATAATCTTATCTAAATAGCGTTGGCTTGTGCTATTTAGTAACCGGGTGTGTCAAAACTTATCCGAGCTTGAGACAATATATTCAATATTTAGCATTCAGCAGCGGCTTGTTCTATTTAGGAGATATCAAAACTTATCCGAAACTCACGCAACATATTAGATATTTGGCATTCCGCGATTATAATAGTTTATCTGCTAAATATATAACAAATAGTTTATTTAGAAACATGACAAAAATATTAAATATTTATAATTTTAGAGATTATCAAGTTTATCTTCTAAACATAACAGATATTCTAATCTAAGTATCTGCTAAATATCACGTATATTATAGTCTGTTTAGGAACATGACGTATCAAAATTAGAACAAATATTAAATATTTATAATTTTGAGATTATCAAGTTTATCTGCTAAATATTACAGATGTTCTAATCTAATTAGCAGTGGCTTGTGCTATTTAGTAACCGGAGGTATCAAAACTTATCCGAGAATCACGCAATATATTCATTACATAGCAATATTTATAATTTTGAGATTATCAAGTTTCTCTATAGAACAATTTATAAGTTATGATAATATTTGCGAATTAGACTAGAATATTGCTACTATCCAAGGATGCTATTTGTAAATATTCAGCTTATACTAGTAATCTCTGTCTGTTAAATATCGAAAATATTGTCTTTCTCTGGGCAATCAAAGTTTCTCTATAGAACAATTTCTAAGTTACGATAATATTTGCGAATTAGACTAGAATATTGCTACTATCCAAAAATGGTATTTGGTAGATATTTAGCTTATAATCTCTGTCTACTAAATATCGAATATATTTTCTTTCTCTGGGCAGTCACAGTTTCTCTATAGAACAATTTCTAAGTTATGATAATATTTGCGAATTAGACTAGAATATTGCTACTATCCAAGAATGCTATTTGGTAGATATTTAGCTTATAATCTCTGTCTGCTAAATATCGAATATATTGTCTTTCTCTGGGCAGTCACAGTTTCTCTATAGAACAATTTCTAAGTTATGATAATATTTGCAAATTAGACTAGAATATTGCTACTATCCAAGGATGCTATTTGTAGATATTTAGCTTATAATCTCTGTCTGCTAAATATCGAATATATTGTCTTTCTCTGGGCAGTCAAAGTGTATGTATAATGTATAGAACAATAGTAAGTATCAGATATTTAGCATATATTCTCATTGTTATGGTTGTAAATTAAAACATAGTATTGTTTTGGGGTAAGTATAATATTTAGCAGCGATTTAGCTTATAATATCAGTGTGCTAAATATCTTTGATATAGAGAGTAGTACTTCGATTTTATCACCGAACTGGGTTCTAAATAGCACAATTAGAGTAGTTGTTATCCTCGTTTGCAATAAAGAGCACCATGTTAAAGCATTAAGAGTTTAGAAAATATCTTTGAAAAAGCCGTTTGCGCACCTTACTCCGCATCTGGCCTTTGTCAACCATATAAAACGGAGTTTTATTCTATCATTCTATAACCTTTGTTCTATTCTTGAATTTAACTTTAAGCACAAATGGATATTATATACCCAAAGCTAACTTTAAATCACAGTTCAAAGGAAAGAGAACCAGTACATCGGATATAGTAAACTTGACTTGAATCCGTTATTAGGGTTAATTTTGTCGCGAATTGAATCATACGAATATGAGTCACATCCATGTGTTTCCACTTAGCACCATATTGTAACTACGTAGGCCTATTTGTATATAGATCAATCGGTAATCCTCGCGGGAGTCTCGTTATTGTGGTGTCTAAGCTTGGTACATTTGTATAAAACGGTCCATTGATTTACATCGGTGACGGACCTTGTATGTAATTACTTGGCGTTTTGAATATAGCTGTGAACGTCATGAGGAAGGGTTCTGACGCTTGACCCGATTAATCGACGAAATTTAAACTCTTTCACGTGACTTGATTCTCTTGTTGCATTGGTCATTTCGACCTGATGTTATGCTAAATAGTTCTATTTATTTCATCATTTTAATGCTCTATGTCGATTGTTATTTGCGCGGAATGCACTACATGTCTTATGGGATACGTTTATCTACATGCGATACAAGTGTTGCCTGCAGGATAAATATACCGCTAATTACATAAAACTAAATCCGATAATCGGAGGGGACGGAAGGTACCGGAGGTAGGCGGTGTAAAACAAGAATGAGCTTGGCCGTGATAGGTGTATGAATATGCCTAAAAATCTTACATTTTGTTCACCGGAAGCCTATTTACTGCCGTATGCACAACAAACACATATACACATTTAATTTAATTTAGGATTTTTTTCTGAAGGCAAAAAAGATGGAAACCGCAGAATCAGTCTACGCTGACAGTAACCCACAGGCTATGAACAATTCTCATCCAAAATGGCGACGATCGTAACTCGGCCGAGGCAATGTGCGCAGTACATTGTAGGAGTTCCGAGTGCCTCGCTATATGTGTATATATCCTTTGAGGCGTCCATAATTGTTCCACGTTAAATTATTGTTCTCTGCACGTGCTTTAAGAACAGAGGAAGACAAAGTAGCCGAATATAAACGTAGGGAAATAGTCCCAGTTGGGGCAGAGGATTTAATCTCACTGTGTCAGCTAATAGTCAGACATCCGGGTATTATGTTACATACTCGTCATTTAAAAAAAATATAAAAACATTTACTGCTGTGGAATATGACCTATTTAAGTACACGCTTTCTCTCAGAGCTTCCCGTCTGAAGCTGGTAGTACGACGGCGTTGTTACTGGGTACAGTAACCGAAATATACACACTTACTGTTTGCTGTCAACTATGGGGAATCTCACTGGATCATTGACTGTGCAACTTTTTATTTTGATCTCCAATCTTCTTTGCGATTGTAAGTAATTAATAACTGATAATTGTTAAATTTATATATGTAAAGTAATTAGGAAGGTTTATTTAGAACCATGATAGGTCTATGCTTTGGTTAATATATCCGCGAAGAACACTTGGATTACTGCCTCGATCATTTTAGAAAATTATTATCTTGGTGGAAACAGAATATTTTGTTAAATTATTTTATTTAAAAAATGACGATGATGATAATAATAATAATAATAATAATAATAATAATAATAATATGATGATGATAATAATTATACAAGCGAAAATAACAGCAGCAAAAAAATAATTAAAAAGAACCCAACAAAAGAACACCAAACAAACAAACCAAAAAAGTAAATAAATCAGCAACCCACTCAAAGAAAGAAAAAAATTGTACACTTAATTGTTAGACAAATGTCTCCAGTTAGAGAAGCGAAAAAATATACACACCAACAGTATTTCTCAATTGATTAATAATACATTATACACAGGATTTACATTCTTTATTTTAATTATTTTACTGTATATGGATCATTTTATCACAAGGTACATGTATCTGTGTAACAAGATTGTGAAAGATATTTTGGGATCTATGATAGTTTATACGGCAGATCAAATCTTTAAATGATTCAAAGTGTTGAGACTGTAATGTATTTTCATAACAGTAGAGGAATATAAATTAGCAAGCTTCCTCTAGCGGGAATTGAACCGGGGACCATTTATTTAAGAAGACAAGATAAAGACTCTACGGATTGATGTGACACGGAGTCTCAGTAGAGTGCCAACTAAATTGTCTGCACAGGGACGACGACCCACAAGCTATGTGTGTAGATTGATGCGGCGAAGGGTAAATGTTCCACTGGAATATATCTGGCCAGTTATTACAGTGTATCACAGTCAGCTAACTGAGCAATAACACTGACAGTAAATCAAGGTGACATTTTCCCTAACACATCTTATATACACGTGAAGCCAATCCTACTTCGTCTACGGACACCAACAGGGGTACATACAATATAGCCCCACATGGTCTAAATGACGGCCCTATGTTTCAAGTTTAATATATCTGTAAACTAGGAGTGTGAGTCATGCTTGTTGAATCCTTCAGTTGTTCGGTCCGTATGTTCTAAGTGAGTGGTCTTTTTCTGTGAGTTATAACGATAAACTGTATCTGGTGGTTTCACTGTTACATACTATTGGGAATATAATAACAGTTTCCAGGGGTTGACGAGCTTACAGAGTGATTTTCAAGGTTTCTGACCGGTTTTCCACCAACACAGATCATAACAAATGGACGTACAAGTGAAATTCACTTAAGTATGATGTTAAACACCAATCAAATACATGGATAGATACCATTGTAAACACATCTACTATATACGTGTAATGACAAAGGGTGCATGCCAGAGACGGCCATGGTTAGCTGCAGAGAGAACCATAGTTGGCATCTTGCTCGGTAATCCACAAAAAGATTAAACTAAATATTCGACTAACTTGTTTTAAAGGTTTTTTAAGTTGATTATAAAAAAGAACATGATATTTGTAATGATTTTCAATTATTGCATGTGTGAAAATGATCTTAGTGCTTATAACGTGGTATTTCGCCGCCGGTGAAAAATAAACACACATAAGTTATCATTTCATACAAGTCTAGTGATCTCGAAAGAGACATAATAAGAGACATCGTCTGCTGTAAATAAATGCTGTAAACAACTGCTGTAAATAAATGCTGTCAATAACTGCAATAACAGTTATCAGGCACACACTAAAGAACATACAAATGACAGATAAGGTTGCTGGATGATTGGGCAGTTTGGCGAAATGTTTGGATAGTTATAGCATTCGTCTGAAATGGATTAATCTCTCAGACAAGTGTAAAGCTAATCTCTATGCAGCAGTCATCAAGAATTTACACTGAATTAACTTGTAACAGTTTAATTCGGGAAAACAAATACACCGGATGTCGGAGTTTGTTGTCCTTGAGGTTCATCTACACGCTCAATTGCGGGTGTAATAATAAAGCCTAACCTCACTAGGGCGTTTTATACCAATGACATCAACATTCTACAACAAATACTGTACATAACGGTGCTCTGCTTTTCTAAAACTATTATTATAATATACTCAACATTGTTCAGTAGACACCAGAGAGGTCAAGCGATTTGACATGTTTCCGCAGCTTTTGTAATGACACTCTAGTTTAACAAGGTCCTGAGCTCGCGTTCAGTAACATGTTGTTGTTATATGTACAGACATTACATACTAAACACGGTCATGGAAACTGGTATATACCCGGGTGATCTTTAACACTTTCAGTAAACCCTTTCTATATGGCTCCTTCACGACTGAAGCTACACAGGTATCGAGAAGCATAAACAGGCATAAAGCAAATCTTTCTACACGGGAAAAGATGTGCAAGCTGACTTAAATATCTCCGTACCAGCGTCAGTCAGCTGGCTGGTCCAGTTTGTGAAAGGGTTGAGTTTAGGATCTAGGAACGACTTCGGGTTAGATTTATAGCGCTCCGAATATAAAACAACAAATTGACATCAATCAATCAACCGATCAATCAATCAATCAATCAACCAATCAATCAATCGACGGACCAATAAACCAACCAACCAGTCAACCAACCAACCAACCAACCAACCAACCAACCAACCAACAAATCAACCAACCAACTGACCGAACAATCAACTAATCAATCAATCAACCAATTAATCAATCAATCAATCAATCATTCAACAATCATTGGTCCTACCGATCAGTGTCGATTATAGGGTGGGATAGGTGGGGCGACCCAGGAGTGATCTGGTTTGCCAAAAACCGTTAAATCCAATTTCTGCTGTGTAATAAAAATAATGTCTAAACTAAGATTCACTTTCATGATTCATTGACGATATAAAAGGATTGGACCAAAAACTTCAGCAGTCCGCTGTACAAGGAGTGCAAGGAAATAAAACCCAACAACAAACTATACGAAAGTCACTGTAACCTTTAAAGTGAACAATGGCAATTATTTCGTTTGAATCAGCTTTTAGAGTTATGTACACTACCGATGAAATCACTACGAGGTGGTTTTTACAAGAGTTCTTCCGGATGCCACCAAAGGAAAGTCGCCATATAAGTGAAATACCGTGGATACGACGTTAAACGCCAATGAAATACACATAAATAAATGCTACAATATATGTTTATTTTTCTTATTATTGGCCAGGTATTCAATCGCTACCTATGCGTGACCTTTGCCCTTCAGCCATTCCGAACCAGAATGAGGTAGTTACTTTCAACGATCTCTGTTTGGAGTTTGTCAATGTCGAGCGAGCATGGTACACTGCCCAACTTGATTGCAGTTCGAAGGGAGGAAACCTGGTTCAAATTCAAAATGAAGACATCCAAAACTTTATCATGGTCACCTTGAAAAATATGAAGTGGAACCGGAACGGGTTATGGATTGGTGCGCATGACATCGGGAAAGAGGGACACTGGGAGTGGATTACTGGTAAGTATGTAAATACAGTGACACCTGCATCACGCCCCCCCTCCCCCCCTCCAAATAAAGAAAAGAAAGAATAAGACAAAAGAGAAAATAAATTCACACAATCACTCCACATGTAAATCGGTATGAACGTGTTAGACAACAAGCATGTTATATTGTTTCTATTATGTTATTCCAGGCCATTATTGGCGTGTCCAGCATACCGGTTTGTTATAGAGTATGTAAGTCTCGTTCGCTTCTGTTTGACTTCCGGGTACATCTGTGAAATTGTGACGGTATGTTTGGAATATCGGTCTATCAGGACAGTGTCTTATTTTACGTTGGTGTTGTGATTGGACCTGACACGACAATTGTCATCTCTTAAACTCTTCATGTGATGTTATAACTATTAAAACAAATAGATCTCTTTGATCACGTGACGTGACTTACTGACCCTATTAATATGACCTTTTCATTTTCATCATCTTGACAAAAAAACTTGCCATTACAGAAAGCAGCGGTTTTTACAAGCATGGTTATCTATCGACTTATCAGCGCACAGTGTCAATATCATTCGCCAACAACCCTCCACGTGAAACACCAAATAAATATATAAGTGCTTTCAAGTTATTTTCAAACGAAAAGTGCCAAAGTAGAGTCTACATAGAAATTTAATGTATACAAGTTACTCGGTAACAAAGCCTCTACAAAACTGTTATTTTACTGGTTTTTATTTGTATAGGTGAACCCGTCACGTGGTCTAACTGGGAGGAAGGGCAGCCATCTTGTTATTTTCCTGAGATTAAAATATTTTGTGCTGAAGACTGTGCAGTTCTGCGGTACGGTTCCGGTGGCAAGTGGCACGACAAAAGATGTAACCATGCAGCTTTCAAATACAGCTACATCTGCCAATATAGTGAGTAGCCTAACCGGGAATCAAAAGTGAACTGTCTATGAGTTTGTTGATGTCAGACTCCAAATAATTAAACAAATAAATAAATTTGAAAAATATATTAAAAATTCTTAATCCACAATTGAATTTAATATTCCTGTTCGAACTTTAATTCTTACATTTGGATTTTTTGGGGTTAATTTACAAGCCGAGATGTATCAAGTCCAATCTGACAAGGATAGTATATGACAAATAAAGGAGTTTGCGGTCTTATGTTGCCCGTGCTCGAAAGAATTGATTGGAAGAAGTCGCACTCAAGGTTATTTCACTCATATGACGGTGTGCCGGCACAAAGGTTATAGGAAATATCTTTTTCAATACTAAAATCATAAGATCTATATTCACGGTACTAACAGGTCGATACAGGAGCAAACAAACGTCTTAAATATTCCACAAAGTCAAACATTTAGTTTTCTTTCATTTTATTTATTACAGTTGTATTCAGAAAGTATGAAACACGGTTTGTGGATATACTCGGCAACATCTTGTCATGATTTCAGTGGATTCAATTATTGTTTGGGACATTTCATAAATGTTGTCTGTTTTCTTAAAGATGTGCCTAAAACATCGGGGTCTGACGGACCAGTGTCCTCGCCCTCCTCGGTCAATTCCTCGGCCCTGACACTTACTGATGCCACCCAAGAACTGAACAATACGGATGGGGTAACTGAACTGTTGTCAAACACAACTCCTTCAACAACCAGTAACACAATAACTGGTTACACGATCAATTCCACCGATTCCTACTCAGAAAATTCAACAGAAAGTTACCAGAACTCCACAGACAATGACAGAGAATGGACAAGCGTAAGCGATTTCACCGGATCTGAAAACAGTTCTGAAACATATAAATCTGTGTCTTCAGATCTGAAAACAATCCTTGGCACCAAGGGAAGTAACTCTATTACGGAGCTAGATTATGTGGAAGTGGAGACGAAATCCTCATTATGGGAAACTACACATATCATTATAGGAGATGACGACACTACAACAGACTACGACTATGAAGGTTAGGCGATTTCCGATGAGTTGAATTTGACACAGTATAATGTGTGGATCTGAACAACTATGGCTGACGATATACAACGTGATTTGAATAACATTGATTTCAAATAAACACAAATATTGGTACACCACACCATTGTAAACTTTAACAAACACTTTGTGAGAGACGGTTTAATACGATGGCTAAGCACATTTTTTACGTATATTCTTATCAATGAAATAGCATCGTGAATGTAAAAACGCATAAAGGTTTTCATTATATATATGGTTAATAATATTAATTAAGAACGATCAGATTTATTTTGATTGTAGTATACCTGAAATTAAAAAAAAAAACAAACTGCGAATCCTACGTCTTAAAGAAAAACCAACAACACTAGACACGTTTTGAATTGTTTCGACATGGCTTAAGACACGTTTTGTATTTATTGTTATTACAGATTATAGTAATTTACCTTCAATGAAATCCGCTCACACAAAGACTACAGAATCCAAGTCAGTCTCGGTAACAGGTGGGTACAGTTTAATTTATCTTCAAGGATACGCATTACTTATATATCTATTTTATATTTTATATTGATAACAACTTATATAGATTCCATGCACGTGTTACTTGTCAGTCTTATTTGACAGGCCCAGCTCCTATACCGGTCTACCTGTATAAAGAAGTTATTCAAGCAACCGCTTATAGCTGTGCTGGAAACATACCCAGGATCCTTGTTTTATCCATAACTTCTTTTTGCCAACTGATCTCTTGTCGCACCACAAGAAATATCCTACCAAATACCTTTAACCAAAATTGTTCTGATTGTACTAAAGTGGCCCTGTTATACAAAGCTTTTGTAAAAGTAACTATCCTTTTAATCTCAATAAAGTCATTTATAACTTAATAAATGTTTATTACAAACAGTTTAAAACAATATACGTCAGGAAATGTTGGATTAAAGGTGAAACTCTTTGCCAAAGGACGGCAACGGAAAAGATAAATCGATTTCACTTTGATTAACAGGTGCTGTGCTCGGGTCAATTCTGGGGTTGTGCCTTGTATCTCTGATTGTTGTCCTATCTTTTTATATCTACAAGAATAGGTAAGCGTCAAATCATTTGTTTGAAATAACTTGTCCTTTGATACGATTACACACATTCTTTTTTATACATAGGGCATTATCTTCGTGTCGTTTTGAACGTGCTCAGATGAGAACAAAGTCTAGATTCCCGACTACCTGTCAAGCATGCTAAAATAGACTCTACCTTTCTCGAGATTGAGAATACCAGCACTAATGTTATGACAGGCCATTCTTGTTGTTGTCGCAGTACTGCTTCCTCAAAAATGTGCGCTGGTGAATGAATCGTCTAAATTTTACTACCAGCTTATGTAAAACTAAACAGAGAAAGAAAGTTGTCATATAGGGCCGATTTAATTGGAAGTCTGTAAAAGGCAGAAACAAATAGATAAAATCGTGAAGTAGTACCATCAAATCACATATAAACTTGCTCGCTACACACAGCAAAAGGGATAACTCTTTCTAGGTGGACAACAAGATGGCCAGTCAATACAAATTCAAAGACTCGACGGTAGGGAGAATAATTTGATTATCTCTTTTAGAATGGGATTGAGCGTTGGTACACGTCTACTTTTTCTGACATTTCTTAAATTGTTTTGCAGGTGTAGACGCGGTGTAGATTCGTGGTCTGTAGGGTTTGACAACCCTAATTATGGCTGTCAAGACGATTCAGATTGCTTTGCGGAAAGAAAAGGGGGAAGTGAAGCATAGGAACCGGGAAAGGAGACGGAAATCTGCCAAAAAAACAAAGAAGAAATATCATACAAGAACAATTAATTGGATTTAGTCCTAAAGTCACGCAAGTAAAATCCCAATGAATAAATCAGGCAATAGTAAAGACAAAGACAAACCAACTTTAGTTTACCCAGTTGTAGGGTTTCATGCAATGCAAATAAAAGTTGAATCACTCAGAAAACACAAACAAATTTCGGTAATATGCAGATAAAAACCGTAAATACTTATTATGAGTTTGTTTTCATTTGTTGATTCTAAGCAGTGTCCAGTTAAAATCGTAAGGTATCTAAGCGTAGTTCCGTGTACAGAAAAAGGTAATTTCTAATTCAAAGGAGATACTCATTAGATGGATACCGATAGTCCAATAAACTAACTGTGGTTGATAACTGTGAACAATTTGTCATGCTTCTTTTTTTTATTAGTTTCTTTGATCTCGGTTTTAAGCGCAAATGTAATTCCACTCATATAAAGCGTTGTCAACCCAATGGATGAAGGAAACCGACCTGAACGACACAGGAAACAAAGAGGGCAACACAGGACAGTTACAGGACGCAACATGACGTCACAAATAATTGGTTATCCGGCATTATGACCCCTTACCCAGAGAGCACCATCACACAGTAAAATCCCGGCCTGTTGGATTCTCTCTTTAAAAGTTTAAAACTTGTAAATTTGTTTCAAGATTATTTGACAGGCATTTACGCAGAAGCTTAGTCAGAACCAAGCAATATTACTTTCTTATGGGTGTTAAGGTCTGTATATATCGGTTAGAAGAATTTATCTACACAAATCATCTTTTGACATCTTAAGGCGTCGGAAGACAAATCAGAATTTGTGATATAAATCTGCTCAGCCAGCTCAGGAGATAAAACTGTTGAATCACAAACTTCCCATGCTTCTGTTTATCGTACCCTATAATGAGGTATTTGCTGAATATAATTATGGACAATAGAATAAAGCCGAATTACCAAATGTCTGAACTAAAAAGTATATAACAATGCTTAAGTAGGATATACATCTGACAGGATTATCACGGTGCTCAGAAATGAAGCCATTGTGTATTCATGAGAATAAAGTTGCATTCCAAGAGCTAAACCCAGACTCCGTAAAACAGGTTCCTTGGGTTCTTATGCCCGGTTTGCCCAATATCGCGAGATCGTTTCACGTCCTTAAACGATCAGCCACATCAGAGGCCGATCATGTATGCCAATTTAATATTGACGTCGGTTCAACCTTCTAAATTATAGTCGACACCAGTTAAACTAGACGTTGATAATGCACATATAAACATGTATGCAAATTCGTTTTTCTTCTTTTAAAAAAAGAAGAAGTGTGCTATTTCCTAGTGTATTTCTCCAACGTCCGCCTTACGTCGCAGTGTAAAAACTGAGAATATATGAAGAAATAAACATAACACAACGTAAGCATAAATTTTCAATAAAAAGAGCTGTATAAATTACTCTTTGGGAGCATTCGCATCGCTTAATACTCTATTGCAATACAAAGATAATTTCAGACGATCTACCCGATTTTACGACGGTAAACGACATTTATCCAACGAACAAACGTACAATATATCTATGTCGGCACAACGTCGAAAATGTTGCCGACAGTAGCCTATCCGACGATACATTAACATGGGCCCGACACTTCGTGCTGGCCGGGAATATTATCCTGATGTCAAGTAAGTGACTGAAACAGAATGTCCATACAACAAAACGAAGATGATGCTTTGTGGGGCCGGGCCCAGGATCAGGAAGTTCCCTATATAAGACACACGGAAACAACTAAAGATAGGTGGCGGAATTCAGTTGACTTGATCATTCATCATTGCTTGATCTGGAAAGTATATTTAGAACAATGTTAACCACCTTACCGTGTACTTGTGGTGTCGGGCTTCAAGTAAGTTGCAAAAAAAACCAAACAATATTGACCCTTCGTTGATATATTGGCGACTGCGAAACCTTTAGCAATTTCTCTCAGATTTAAATTATACGTCATTTCCGAATGAATATCGGCGGTGCAACGAGAACGCAATGCTGTTACTGTGGTCACAGGGTGGTTAAAGATGGGTGTCTTCATATTCGTCAAGGAGATCCACGAAGAAAATTCTACCCCGCAAAAGGCGGGAGGGTCAAACATATGTCATTAGTGGATACATGAACCTGCTAACTTATGAAATTGTAGTATACGGCTGTACGCCATTTTCATAACTCGGAGAAAAATGAATTGAACCTTCTATTTTTTTGGTATGTTTGTAAAATCTGGGGGGCACAATCATATTGGTGCCCCGTCACTTTTCTATCCGAGGGGGCATGTGCCCCTTAGAAATTAAATTCCATGCAACAAGCTGCAAGATACACTGCAACAAGAGAAGTGTAGAATTCTCGGTTCGAGCATAAACATAACATAATGTCATAATATCATGTCGATTTTTATTGGCGCGGAATGCACTTTATGCCCTATAGGATCTGTTTATCTACATGCGATACAAGTATTGTCTGCAGCGGTAAATATACCGCTTATGGGCTACAAATGGACTGTCCTTAAACTAAAGCCGATAATCGGAGGTGACGGACGGTACCGGAGATAGGCGAAGTTGAACTAGAATGGGACAATCACTTCACGTATCAGGGGGAGCTACTCTTACGATAAGTTTGCTATGGTTGTCTCCCATGTTTTAGAGTGTTTCTGGATACCTTACCTAATCTATATGCACCAAAATTGAGATAAGACTGTCATAAAACGGCAATCTACGGATACGACGTGTCACATAAATCCTTCACATAGAAACCTGAACAGTTATTGAAGACCTTGGAGCCAATAAACCAATAAATTATTGCCTTAACTAGACAAGCGTACTGTCTGAATGGTGATATTCCAGATTATGTAACTGACTGGCTCAATGAATCAAAGACGGCCTTTATTACTGTCACAAAACCGTGACTGATATATACCACCTCAATAAACACCTTCATACGATTTACTGAGAATCCTAACACATGCGCACTACTGATAAGCGATGGTGCTCGTACATCAACCCACTATGGTGGATAACTGTGAAGTATTAAAGTCCCTATGAACCATTTGGAGAAAGCATTGTGCTTGTAAGTCTAGATGCGTTATTAGCCCCTAAACCCTATTAGCCTACAAATGTGTTTTTACCAAAACCTGTTCATATCAATAAAGCACATAAACACAAACGGAAAACTGCGTTGTCAGTTCTATAAACAGATGTAATTCTTATACCCTTAACACATAAACCTATTGTATAAGCCCATCCTCTGTGTCTGTTCCGCTACCATACGCGTGTCTACCATTTTTATTTATTTATTTATTTATTTATTAGACAATCTTTATACAGGGATACCTGTTCAGTAAATGGCACTAGTCTCGCACAGGGCCCTGTTCACACACACTTTTACACATACTACACAATAAAATGTACATATAAGCATATCATATACAACAAAAAAAATATAAATAGCATTTATACGGTTTGTTATGATAAGATTGAATAGATATAAAAATATATAAAAAATATTTATAAGGATTTATCAAATTAATATATACAAAAAAAATATTAAATAGGTATTTAAAATATCTCATCACCAGATAATAATTAGGAAATATACTCTGCCAAAAAAGAAACGCATAGGTGAAATGTCACAAGGAAGTGTTGAATTTTTATAAAAATATCGTTTCTTGTGTACAATGGCCATGGATGATTATGTTTCTCAATGCTTCTGGAATGGGACAACATGGCC
>JAVFBZ010181306.1:0-15335 GCA_032466195.1 Katharina tunicata
GATCGGAAAGTAAAATGAAACCTTTTCTTAGATTTGGAAAGTATTAGGAAAATATTATTCTGTCAACTTGTGCAAATTGCAAACATTTTGTCAGGTCTATCTGTGTTAAGTTACAAAATTAAGTTTGTAATGTCAAACATAAATGTACACTGGCTCCATGTGTGAGAGACCACTTGAAGTTATTAATAATCCATTATCCCCGTTCTATAGCGAAATGTCTAGAAAGTTTAACTGAAAATTTTCTTATTCTATAAATTTGCGTTTGTAATTAGTGTCGCATTGTGAAATATGGTCAATAAAAGCGCCATAAGTTGTCTAAGCGATATGGCGTCATATTGATCTATTAATGGCGATTTGATTGGCCTTATTGCACATTCTCCATTTTCTCCCATTCAAATATGTATCAATCTACTCAACAGAGAGTTGCCAATACAAATACTGGCTGTCCTATTATCCAAATGCCTTTAAAAGACAGTAATTAGGGTTCAGATTGAGGTTAAATGTGAGGAAAAGAGTAGGAAGACAGCAAAAAGATAAACTGCAATAGCAAAAGGGATCAGTTGAGACTTGGTGATTGACACTGGGTACTTTAATCACGGCAAGAATAATGTCTTAGCATGGTACCATTTCTACTGATACAGGATATCGGTCAATGCCACCTCACCTCAAATGAATGGCTCAGATCCATGGCTGTAAACACAATGTAAATTTACACAGGATCGACTTGACTAGCGTACATTTTCGCGTATTTGCAACTATTTACTGTTAATAAATTGGGTCTTTATATACTCCTCATAGATTTATCATGCAAAGTCAAGTTTGCTAAATTTTCGGACACTGACAGACGCTGGTTTCAATATACAACACTCACTACCGACTAAAATCCGTTTGGACTTTTCTTATTGTTATTTTTCTATCACCACTTCACCTTAAGTGAGTCTACGCTTCAAACAAGAGGAATCTGGATACATTATATATTGGACTTCATGGAGCTAATACATATTGACTTATGTTTTACATAATATAGTTCTACATTTTCTTTCCGTTCAATAATTCATCAACTAATGTATATGGCTTTGACAGCTGTTCCTGGGAGATATTTAGTTAAATATTTGTTTTCTCCCGTGGCACATATCTTTTTTGCGCTGAGACAAGACTCCAACAAAACTCATTATCTATTAACATCACAAACTGTTATATGAATGGCGTGTCCTAAACACACGAAAATCAGGATCAATTCAATTGATCAGGAGAAAATTAATTTAGTGACCTTATTCATTCTCTGTTCTTGTATTGCTTAATTCGTTTGTATATTCGTGTTCTACTTTGGGTTTCCTCCTAAAAGATGGATAACACTAAACAAGTTTTACATAACATTGCTGATGGGAAAGGTTGCCTCAGGTTTGTTTTCGTCTCAAAGGTGGAATACATTTATCTAAACACTGAATCAATTTAAGTTATTTTTTAGCATCAAACAAGCGCAGTACGCTGGAAAGCAAAGCAAAGACAATATAATTGCATTCTTTAAGCCCGACAAGACCCAGACTTCATCTTCTCTTTACGATGGCCTTGGATGAAGAAATGTGAGAACCCCATGGATAGTCAGGTGGTCTGCAATATATTCACAAGCGGAATTGGGTCAGATGCAATTGCATTGATTCTGGAATGACTCATGGGACATGACTGGAAATGAAGTTAGACAGGAGCGTAGAAATTCCGAAACGTGGAAAAGACTTAGTTTTAATTGACCCTCAATGAACTGTGTTGTGAAGCCGACTACTTAATAAGCTGACCTAAATTACCTCCTCTTCACGCATTGTCTACATGCCAATCAGAGATCATGAGCATTGCTACACACGGGTTGGCATTAATACGTAGGTAGCTTGTGTAGGTATATTAATTTTTCGTTGAACATTATGAGAGACAGCTGCATTCAATATTGAACATATTGTCTGATTTGTGCTTATTGTTCTTCATCGCGAGATTTTGGTTCTACTTAATCACCTTAGTTTGTTCAAGATTATCAGCAAGCATTGATAAAGCTGTTGCTCTGGACAGTCCATGGTTTAACGTTACTTTAAAGATATTGGTCTGTGATGGTTGACAGTTAGCTATACTACTAGTGCGAATAATAACTAAACCAGATGTGCCGCGGATGGAGTTTAACACTACAGGTATTCGGCTTTTGGCGTAACCCCAGGTGAAATAATTGGGGCCTTTTAATAGGTCTGCGTGTAAACTGCAACGTGGCTCATTTCAAGTTGAATGAGGAATAGTCGCACATGCTCCGGCTAAAAGTTACCTCAGCGCAAAAGCTGGAAATAGCCCCCTATTCAATCGTTGAAATCAAGAAATGTTCATAGCTCTAACTACTTTGTGGTCCATTTAATCATGTCATACGAAGCAACATGTAACCGGTAGAAAAAAAAATGGAATTGGGGTGTATCTGTTTGTTGCAAGGCTGACTATTTTTAGTGAGTATGATGAATGTACTGTTGACCCAATATTGATTGCCATCTTGTTTTTTTTTTTCAATATTAATATGTTGTATACCACATAATTGCATATCACGATTACTTATCTTCCGTGTTTAATTCAATAAGGTGACCAAGAAGTTAATATAAACAGCAGTGTCATCCCAGTTGAGTATAGTTTGTCAAGATGTAAAGCAGACACTGTAAAGGCGAATAATGACCATATGTTAAATAAAAGAGAATAAATAGCTTAACGGTCAAGCGTCATATTGCGTTGTCAGTAGTTCCCAAACTGCTAGGTATATGATTGGAATAAATAGTACTTTATAGGCCTAAATAAGTATAAAAACTATGTGCTACCCAAGGACTACCTGGCAATAAAACTATATTATAAAGTGTTGACGTCTGGAGTCTTTAACGGTTAGCTGTCAATGCGATTCACCAGGGGTAAAATAAGAGATGTTGGCAATTATCTGGAGTCATTGGAGTGAAACTGCAGGTAAACCGTAACAAACGTAAATAATCGATACTAGTTAAGGATAAAAAAAACAACCATTTCTTCAACTTTTGTAGACGTACATGTGCAACCTATTCCTACTTCCTAGTTACTCAAAGGATATATGAAAGTTGTTAAAAGCAAAGGTGTTAAGATGGCTCGAGAGATGGCATATAGCGAGGAAATATAAAAGATAGATGTACTAGGCAAAACTACTTCAAAATAATCATGTGTAGCGTTGTTTAACTCATCAACAAATTCATTGGCTAACACAACTTGTAAAATTTGTATATAATAGCCTAACTAGCCAAATGAAAATCCAACCTCCTACGCAGACTAACACACCATGTTTTAAAATATACGGACTAATATTATCTACCTATTGGCTCTATCATCGTTATCATTCTTTTCTGTTGATATACTAATAGGATTTGTTAACGTTAGGAAACTATAATTTTACTAGGACGTTTAGTGTTATATTGGCATAACCACATAAAGCCCATTTTATGTTCTAACCCCACCAACTAAAAAATAATAATCTGAAACTTCACTTCATGTTATATTAGACAAGTTACGGGCTACTTTTTTCCCCTGGTACGCCATTCTAGCATTTTGGTTTGCCGATTGAATTACAAATTTAGGTCTTAATACGTGGACAAACCTATGCTAATGTAGCCGTTCAGCACTCTTATAGAATCAAAAGTTGATTAGTTCAAGCGCTAGGTATGCCCCAAAGCTTCTATTTCTGGTTACCTATCCGGGAACCGGGTCATCGTAGATGCACATTTGTTGGTGTAAAGCGTTGCAGGTTAAAACATAACATGAAGTGAAAATTTGATCGAAAGATTTACACACAAAAGCAGTGCGCGTCAAATCACTCTAAAAACTACAAAATGACAACATTATAGCATTTTTACGCATGGCTAGGAAAAAATTCTAACTAGAATCGGGCTCTTTGGTCGGGTCAGTATGTTTCGAGCTTACGTTTATGATAACATACTTACTTAGCGCATGTGGAGCATTACATTCTGAGCAGAGCTTGTAATGTCACTTCACATTTTGAATATATGTAAGTGCTGCTGTTTTTTGTTGGAAATACAACACCGACATTTTCTCGAGAAATTCTCTCCAACTCGTCGTTAAACACAAATCAGTCAAATAGAATGTATTTGATTTGAAAATAGTGCCTGAAATAGTGCAACAAGTATTTAATTGTTTAACCTTTATAACTTTTAATAGTTTAAACTTTCATCGTTTATGATGGTTTCCTCAACCCATTGACATTATTTCACTCATATATTTGACGGCGTGCCAGGCCAATGGGTGAAGATAACCGTCCAAAACGACGCTGGCAACACCGAAGCAGGTTCTGATCTGGATCAAGCTCACTGGCAGTGTCATGTCAAAAGTGCCGTGTAACAGCAGACCTTCATTAATTGGCGAACTAAAGAAAGCCAGCTCTGATCCGCATCATAACCGTTTTTTTTTAGTTCGCCAATTAATTTTAGTTCAGTTTAGTTCACCTATTCGATGCCCGTGAAACCGCGGCTATAGAGTTAGCTCTGGTAGACAAATAATGTTCCTCCTCATCTTCATTTGGTAGGCTAATGGGTTTACTATTAACTCTTAACGATATATTTTTCAGGTTGTGCTTATTTTAACCCATACCTAATATCTATGTGTGTTACATATTCGCCACATATTTATCTTCACAATTTACATGTTACATGTATTGCCTTTTCTCCAGATGCTCCTTTAGGTTATCCAAAACAACTCGAGATTCAGGTCTATCTAAAAACTTGTCTCTGAGAATTGATCTAGAACATGAGATAATTTATAGATTTTAATAAGTCGATATCCCTGTGCCAGTGTGATTACTCTTGACAAAAATATATAAACATCTCACACGTAGTCAATATGGAAAATCACCAAGGCTTTCCCGAATCACCACACTAGGACAGTATTATAAGCCGAAGAAAATATGCCATGCTCTTCACAGGCTAATTATAAGAAATTAATTCATTTTCTGGCACATTTGTTTTAAAGATTAAACAGGAACTTGAGGCACACATTTATTATATTATTTTCTTACAAGTTTCATTGGATAATAATAATAATATAGAGCATAATATTCGAAACACGTTAAGATTGAAATTACCGAAATAAATATCTGAAATAGCTTCAGATTGTATAATAACATAAGGTATAAATCGTCTTCTTTAATATCACTTACTGTTCGAATTGAAAAGTAATCAGATTAAAAGTTTAGTACTATAAATATGTTTTTCTTTGGGAACTGTTAAGATCGTGTTAGCTTCTGTTGCAGTCTGAAGTGTTTGCAAGAAGTAGTAACACATTTAATAAGACCACTTTCTTTTAAGTTGACCATAATACGTACAATGTAAATTAACAAAATTATCTGAGCGATGGTTATATACACGAAATAGACAGGTATTTTTTATTGAAAAGATCGCAGGTTTCAGGAAATATAAATGTTTTAGTTCAGGAGGAACTGATGCACAGCTGCATAGAGAAAGTTTAGACAAACAGCATCTTCAACGTATTTGGGTTCATACACACATAGTTAAACTCAGAAGAACTCGATCTAACATTTTACTTCATTTGGAACCCAATTATATAATCCGTTTTATTTGAACCGTTTTTCTAACTTATTTTCTTTTAAAATGTTTCCCTTTTTACCATTATCAAGCTTCTTTAATCTCTGTGTATACCGCGTGATACATTGAAAGATTTCAATGTGAGATGAAATTTAATCCATTGATAGCGACCAAGTGTGTTTCTGCTTCTCGTATAGTTTGTACACTAGACTACACTTTTCTTCGCTATCTATTTCCGGGGAATGTGAAATTCGTTAATCTAGGAAAGTCGAGTCACTTTTTTTGTTCCTTATCTGTCAGCATTTTTGATACAGGTGTCTAATTGTCTCCTCTACCGATTAAATGTACTGCTTTTTCTTCTGTAATTTTCACAGTAAAAGCCCGAATAAGGAAACCATCGTTTTACAATATGTCACAATATACTTCTTAAAGTAATGAATTGTAATGTTAGTGTGTGGAAAATAGAGAACAATAGAATATGATAACAGTATCGCTGCAAACTGTATATTATAGAAGTTAATCTCGGATCTGCACACGGTTATGGATTAACCCTAGATAAATTGGGCGGAGGTGATAGTGTCGACGGAATCTAGTCTCCGAACAAATAGGGTTTCACCTAACATATGCTTGGATGGAAAACTACGTAACAAAATATAAGTTAGACACATCGTGAACACCATTCAAAATCTGTATCTATGGAATAAAAATGGCTATTAATTTGCGTTTGTAATTAGTGACGCATTGTGAAATATGGTCAATAAAAGCGCCACAAGTAGTCTAAGCGATGGATATATCCACGAAATAGAAAGGTACTATATGGCGTCATATTGATCTATTAATGGCGATTTGATTGGCCTTATTGCACAATCTCCATTTTCGTAAATTCCAATATGTATCAATCTACTCAACAGAGTTGCCAATACAAAACTGGCTGTCTAAGTCAAAAGGCCTCTAACAGACAGTAATTTGGGTTCAGATTGAGGTTAAATGTGAGGAAAAGAGTAGAAAGACAGCAAAAAGATAAAGTGCAATAGCGAAAGAGATCAGTTGAGACTTGGTGATTGACACTGGGTGCTTTAATCACGGCACGAATAATGTCTTAGCATGGTACCATTTCTACTGATCCAGGATATCGGTCAATACCACCTCACCTCACATGAATGGCTCAGATCCAAGGCTGTAAACACAGTTGACTTAAACGTAAATTTATACAGGATCAATTTAACTAGCGTACATTTTCGCGTATTTTCAACGGTTTGCTGTTAATAAATTGAGTATATATATACTCCTCATAGATTTATCATGAAAAGTTTTTCTTTGCAAATTTCGAATACTGACGGACACAATACCTCAGTGCATATACCGAACACTCACTACGGACTAAAATCCGTTTGGACATTTCTAATTGTTAGTTTTCTATCACCACTTCACATTAAGGGAGCCTACACTTCAAACAAAGAGGAATCTGGATACATTATATATAAGACTTCATGGAGCTAATACATATTGACTTAGGTTTTACATAATATAGTTCTATATTTCTGTCCGTTCAATAATTCATCAACTAATGTGTATGACTTTGGCAGCTGTTCCTGGGGGATATTTCGTTATATATTTGTTTTTCTCGCATGGCACTTGTCTTATTCGCTCTGAGACAAGACTCCAGCAAAACTCATTATCTATTAACATCATAAACTGTTATGTGAATGGCGTGTCCTTAACACACGCTTATATTCCATCACCTTGATCGGGAGAAAATTAATTTAGTTACCTTATTCATTCTCTGATATCACTATACAAGACTGTGTGGAACAAGTGAAGTTTTACATAACATTGCTGACGAAATAGGTTACTTCAGGTTTCGTTTTCCACCGTTTTCGTCTCAATGGTGGAATATATTTATCTAAATACTGAATCAATTGAACTTTTATATGATAGCATCAAACAAGCGTGGTGCTCTGGCTCTCAAGGACGACCATCAGGGAATTCTCCCTTCCTAGTCAGTGTTCAATCGGTTTTTGGATACCTTAGCGCGATTGGCCTGGCGCTTTAATAATTTTTTAAAGCAAAACAAGCGCCGACCTGATCGCAGCAGAGTGTGACAAGGGTTTTACAGTTTTCTGGTTTGCGTAAGTCTACGAAAGCTTTATGAGTTGTAATAAAATTTGTGGGCAATATAAACTTTATGACCACGGTATCTTTATATTTTGTCCTCACATGGAAAAAAGTCAGACATTCTGTTTAATCGAGAACCATGAACAAATCCTTAAATATCAGTGAAAATGTATATTAGCTGTATTTTAATCACAGATTTGATTAGAGTAATATCCGATTGATGTAAATGGCATAAAATGGCTTCGGGTTTTTAATGACAACCGTCAATCCCACCAATGACATTTCCCTTTTCCACACTGCTTTAGGAAGCTTTAAAGAATCACACAACAAACCCGATATCTCATTTTGCGAAAGCAAATCGGGGGCTGGAAAGCAAAGCAAAAACAATATAATTGCTTTCTTGAAAATCTAAAGCCTGACAAGACCCAGACTTCATCTTCTGTTAACGATGGCCTTGGATGAAGAAATGTGAGAACCCCATGGATAGTCAGGTGGTCTTAAATATATTCACAAGCGGAATTGGGTCAGATGCAATTGCATTGATTCTGGAATGACTCATGGGACATGACTGGAAATGAAGTTAGACAGGAGCGTAGAAATTCCGAAACGTGGAAAAGACTTAGTTTTAATTGACCCGCATTGAACTGTGTTGTGAAGCCGACTACTTAATAAGCTGACCTAAATTTCCTCCTCTAGAACAATTAATTACAATTTGTAAATTGTACTTCACGTATTGTCCACATCCCAACCAGAGATCACGAGCATTGCTACACACGGATTGGCATTAATACGTAGGTAGCTTGTGTATTAATTATTCGTTGAAAATTATGAGAGACAGCTGCATTCAATATTGAACATATTGTCTGATTTGTGCTTATTGTTCTTCATCGCGAGATTTTGGTTCTACTTAATCAACTTAGTTTGTTCAAGATTATCAGCAAGCATTGAAAAAGATGTTGCTCTGGACAGTCCATGGTTTAACGTTAGTTTAAAGGTTTTGGTCTGTGACAGTTGACAGTTAGCGATACTATTAGTGCGAATAATAACTAAACCAGATGTGCCGTGGAGCGAGTTTAACACTACAGGTATTTAGCTTTTGACGTAACCCCAGGGGAAATAATTGGGGTCTTTTAATAGGTCTGCGTGTAAACTGCAACGTGGCTCATTTCAAGTTGGACGTTGACTGAATGAGGAATAGTCTCACATGCTCCGGCTAATAGTTGCCACAGTGCAAAAGCTGGAAAAAGCCCCCTTTTCAATCGTTGAAATCAAGAAATGTTCAT
The DNA here is from genome assembly GCA_032466195.1 of Katharina tunicata. NCBI lineage: Eukaryota > Metazoa > Mollusca > Polyplacophora > Chitonida > Mopaliidae > Katharina > Katharina tunicata. Next base: position 8,987 of record JAVFBZ010181306.1, read on the forward strand.
AGCTCTAACTACTTTGTGGTCCATTTAATCATGTCATACAAAGCAACATGTAACCGGTAGATTTTTTTGTTGGAATTGGGGTGTATCTATTTTCTGCAAGGCTGACTATTATTAATGAGTACGATGAATGTATATTGATTGCCATCTTGATTATTTTCCAATATTAATCCGTTGTATACCACATATTTGCATATCACGATTACTTCTCTTCCGTGTTTAATTCAATTAGGTTACCACGAAGTTAATATAAACAACACTAAGTCATCCCAGTTGAGTATAGTTTGTCTAGATGTAAAGCAGACACTGTAAAGGCGATCATATGTTAAATGAAAGAGAATAAATAGCTTAACGGTCAAGTGTTCTATTGGGTTGTCGGTAGTTCCCAAACTGCAAGGTGATGATTGGAGTAAATAGTAGTTTATAGGTCTAAATAAGTATAAAACTATGTGCTACCCAAGGAATACCTGGCAATAAAACTATATAAAGAAAGTGTTGACGTCTGGAGTCTTTAACGGTTAGCTGTGAATGCGACTCAACAGGGGTCAAACAAGAGATGTTGGCAACCTGGAGTCATTGGAGTGAAACTGCAATATAGTCGATATTAGTTAGGGATAAAAACAACAATTTCATCAACTTTTGTGGACGTACATGTGCAACCTAATTCTACTTCCTAGTTACTTAATGGCTATATGAAAGTTGTTATTGTTTCAAAATCAAAGGTGTTAAGATGGTTCGAGAGATGGCATATAGCGAGGATATATAAAAGATAGACTTACTAGGCAAAACTACTTCAATATAATCATGTGTAGCCAAAGGAAAATCCAACCTCCTGCGCAGACTTACCCACCATGTTTTTAAATATACGGACTAATATTATCTACGTATTGGCTCTATCGTCGTTATCGTTCTTTTCTGTTGATATACTGATAGGAACTGATTTGTTAACGTTAGGAAACTATAATTTTACTAGGACGTTTAGTGTTATATTGGCATAACCACATTGCCTGGTTCACCTTACCCGTTTTATGTTCTAACCCCACCAAATCAAAAATAATAATCTGAAACTTCACTGGTAACCTTCTGTTCCTGTACCTCATGTTATATTTGACAAGTTACGGGCTACGTACATTGCCAGCTTTTTCCCTGGTACGCCATTCTAGCATTTTGATATGCCGATTGAATTACAAATTTAGGTCTTAATACGTGGACGAACCTATGCTAATATAGCCGTTCAGCACTCTTATAGAATCAAAAGTTGATAAGTTCAAGCGCTAGGTATGCCCCCAAAGCTTCAATTTCTGGTTACCTATCCGGGAACAGGGTCATCGTAAATGTACATTTGTTGGTGTAAAGCGTTGCAAGTTATTACATAACATGAAAAGAGAATTTGATCGAAGGATTTACACACAGAAACAGTGCGGATCAAATCACTCTAAAACTACAAAATTATAACATTATAGCATTTTTACGCATGGCTAGTAAAAAATTCTAACTGTGTATAGAATCGGGCTCTTTGGTCAGGTCAGTATGTTTCGAGCTTACGTTTATGATCCCATACTTACTTAACGCATATGGAACATTACATTTTCAGCAGAGCTTGTAATGTCACTTCACATTTTGAATATATGTGCTGCTTTTTTTTGTTGGAAATACAACACCGACATTTCTCTCGAGCTCGTCGTTAAACACAAATCAGTCAAATAGAATGTATTTGATTTGAAAATCTATGCCTGAAATAGTTTAACCTTTATAGCTTTTAATAGTTTAACCTTTCATTGTTTAGGATGGTTTCCTTCACCCATTGACATCATTTCACTCATATATTTGACGGCGTGCCAGGCCAATGGGTGACGAAAACCGTCCAAAACGACGCTGGCAACATGGAAGCAGGCTCTGATCTGGGTCAAGTTTGTGTTTGCGTTTACACGGACAGAAAAAGGTGGACTAAATCTGATCCGGATCAGAATAGTCCGCCTTTTTTGACCCACCAAATTTGACGGGTAAACAATAATCCGCATCAGTTTAGTTCACCTACAAGTGGCGTTCTTGGAAGGCCGTGACGTTTTTCTTCGAATGCCCTGGCGTTTTTCCATTGTGTCGCCGATCGCCCAAGCTCACTGGCAGTGTGATGTCAAAAGTGCCGTGTAACCGCAGACCTCCATCAGTTGGCGAACTAAAGAAAAGCAGCTCTGATCCTCATCATAGCCGTTTTTTTTTTTAGTTCGCCGATTAATTTTAGTTCAGTTTAGTTCACCTATTCGATGCCCGTGAAAACGCGGATATAGAGTTAGCTCTGTAGACAAATAATGTTCCTCCAGTGGTAATAAGTGTGACAGCATTGATAAATTCGCAACCAACTAAGGCACAGGGCTGTATACCCACGCATCTCATTTATGACAGGGCTGCATGAACTGTTAATGTTTGCTGAATTTTAATAACGTATTATTTACAACATTTTTGTTTAGGTTATGTAACTATGTGTTTATGTAACACATGCCATTGTGTGTATCTGAAAAGGCGAGACCCAGTCACAATTTGCCTTTTGTGAAAACGATAAGACCGATACTTTAATTTGTGGTCGATGTTATGTCTAGCGAAGAAGAAGATATACTCCATTCCTTAACACGAAGTCGGCCAAGACCAGGGCTCATCTACTTGTATTCAGATTGTCTTAATTGCATTTTAAAGGAGAAATGGTTCAGCTCCAGATGCAAAGGCATTGGTTTTAAATTACTCTTGGGATATCAACTCTACCAACGAGTGGAAATGAAGTAACACACAACTTTCACAACGTTGAAAAGGCCATCTTTTAACTGAGCAGCAACAAACTGTATTGTGAAACAGAAGTGACCCCGGATTCTAACAGTATTCAAGATGGTAATTTATTTTTAGCAGCACTGTTACCAATATAATGCGAATACTTAGAACTGAACTTGTTTTGAGTTGTTGGTCTTTAGACATATTTTTTATCATCCAAAACATGTGCACAAAGTTATAAACTGGTGTGATAATTATTACGCAGATCAGGAAACAATAATTGAAGATTACAATCGTCATCATATCATTTGGCATGTCCAGGAATCCATTTTCATGACTATGACTTAGTTATGCGCTGGTGTTCGTCAAGGGAAAAACGTGACTGTTGAAAGGCAACATTAATATTGCTCGTAGTCTTCAAAGTTTATCCCTGATGATGACCCCACTGCCTTTCAAAAATAATAAAAGAATAAAATAAAATAATTTGTAAACCTCTTTATAAGAGACAACTCGCTAAGGTAGTGTCGAGAAAGTCACTCGGACTATGCTCATCATCGTCATAGTGGAGCAATTTCGTCAGTGTCTGAAGCAGTAACAGCAGCAGGAACCGATACCTATATCTTTGATATGAAGAAACCAAACTAGTTCGAAGCCAAGTCATTTGAATAGTAAACTGAGAACTACATAAAATCCTAGTAAATTGGAACACAAACTACCGATTGATGCAGAGGGTAAAACAAATCAGTTTGCTCTACTTAGATTTACACTTACACGTCTCACATTTTGTAGGTATTCGGGCAGAAGAACGCTCAAATACTTATTCCATGCAACTTATGGTAACAGAGAATGGTACTGCTGATGTTTTCTTTGTATCCAAATAGATAAAATGGTAACAGACGATCTGAGTTATTATATGAATCTTCAATCATTTGTGTGTCTTGGTGTCAGTTACTTTGCCAATTGGCGCCTAATTAAACGACACTGCTGACTGATAGCAATTCGTAGCCGTATATTATATAGTATAACAAGGAAGGCAGAATTAACAACTACAAATAGTTATACGAGACCAGCCAATAAGTTCTCTTCCAATTAATTAAAGACTGACGAAGGCTTCTTTAATTTGCAAAACATAAGTTACATAAAAAAGAACATTTTCTTCAACAACGCTCAAAAGTGAACAATTCAGCCTTATTTAGTAGTCCAGATAAAATACTCTTCTATACTGGTCTATTCTAAATGTTAAGTACTATCAGGCATTGGACATAAAAAGCGAAAGTCGATTTACGGCTAAATGAACGAGAATAGCTCCAATGACCACATGAGATTGCATTGTGAAATGTTCCCAGTGGTACCGTATAAAATAAAATGAATGGTAGCTTATATATACACCGTCGGGAGTATAAAACTATATGGGTGGGTGATCCCGGAACTACTGGAGAATAAAATCAGATAAAAACCGTTGTCTAGACGGCTGGGTAGCAGAGCTTATGTTATGCAGCTTAGCCTATGTTAGTTTCCTACGAGGTTAAACACCAAACAAATAAATAAATAAAAATAATCATTTTCGAATTCATTCTTAAGCTAAACTGTTTACAATATATATGTGTCAATGAGATACAATTGTATTGGAAGCCATATTGGAGCCCAGAACTTGGTGGAATGCAATTCTATCAGTTGTTTGAGCTGATACATTGGTGTAAATACCATATATAAAGCGAAATGACCGCCATGCTGCACCTTAACAAACAAACCATTTTCTAAATTAATCGATTAATCATTTTGTGTATTTACAACACATATATGTGAATACTTATTTAATCCATAATGTCGAGGATTATGTGGTTCATAATTTTGTCGAATGCACTATTCCGAGTTTGAACCTAATCAGTGAATTTATTGTAAAGTTAAAGTGTTTACAAAATTTACAAAATCAATAATAGCAGGCATGTTTTGAAATATTTGAATGCAATACCATCCATCGTATCATCATGAGAAAGCTGAGTCCCAAGTTTGAAATTAATCAGTTTAGTTATATTGTTATATTTGAAGTTAATTAGTGAAGTTATATTCTCCAGAATACATATGGGTGAATGTCGTACAAATACCGAAATGGAGGCCATATTGTTATCCGGAAGTTGGTGTAACGGAATACAACCAATCATCTTAACAGGTGCTCTGTAAAAAACAATGTGTTTCAGAATAAACATATTTAAAAGTGTTTTCATTAAAAAACATTAACGTTGAACACTTCAGTGTTTTGTAAACTGGTAGTATGACCAAATGTGTTTATGAAGTATTTGTTTTAAAGCACTTGCGTGTTTAGTACACAAAAAGTGTTTTTATTGATAGAGAAAAGCCTTTTATTATAAAAATAGTGTTTATAAAGCGGGGACAAAATATGTGTATAATGAAACACATATTTTTTACAGTGAGGTAGCTATATTCCAAGTTTGAAGTAAATCGATATATTGGTTTTCTAAAACAACTGTGACAAACTGTGGAAGTTTGCCTGGAGTTCGGTGGAATGCAACACAAACCATTATTGTAAGATTGATTGCGAGAGAAAAATATATTTCAAACTTGAAGTCAATCTTTATAATATAATGTTTAGTTATCTTGTTAACAACCGTGCAAAGAGTGAGAAAAAAAAAAAAACAGACGAAAGCAACTAAAAACAACAAAATGGCAGAATTGGTTATATTTTTCTGGAAGAGGGTGGACTGACCATCATATTAACAGGACGAAGCTTTACTTCAACCTTTAAGTTTTTTGGTTAATATGTTTAAAGTTATCGCATTAACAACACGTGCCGGGCGGACTTTAATTGACTCTCGTATGGTGGGGGACGAAACACAAGCACAGTCATCGCATATGCGCCTTTGATAATGATTACTCCCAAGACCATTATAAACTGGGCGTTTAATTACGCTAGTATCAAAGAAACACCTGACAGATGACCCACTACTATAAACTGGGCTTACATTACCCTGACGGGAGCTATTATCTTTAACGTAGGTCTAATTGCACTTTGTGTTACAACAAGAGAACTGTTAACGACAAAATTACCTGCCCTTTGAGAATCGATGTACAGAGACGCAGACATGCTTAACGACATCTCAGTGGTCATCACTTAAACAGACCAATTACTTTGAGACAATAAATTCAATTGTAAGGGATGTTGTCTTACTCACTAAGAAATATATCGATTAAGCACTATTTTCAAAATAAGATGTAACTTTAAGGACATCGGCAGACTCTAAACGCATAGTAAAACCACACATTGTCTTAAGATTTTGTTCTTATTTAACCGTTAATTTTTGGTTATATCTACTAAGTAAACCTTGTTCTCTGATCTCAATGATAATAATTTAAGCCGAATATAAAATGCAGTGTACAGTAGAAATATGGAATCCTAAAGGTGCTCTATGGATGTCAATGCTTCTTTAGTACAGTTTACGCAGAAAAAAAAGTTATTTTCGTACAGCGCCCGTAAGCATTTTCGTTCCTATAGAAAAAAACTCAATAAAACAATCCGCTTAGCCAAAAAATCATATTTTGAGAAACAATTTTATAAAAACAATAATGACATTAA
>JAVFBZ010181317.1:4651-15335 GCA_032466195.1 Katharina tunicata
CAGGATGGTACATCATGTTACTGAGTACAGGATGGAACATCATGTTACTGAGTACAGGATGGTACATCATGTTACTGAGTACAGGATGATATAACACGTTACTGGGTGCAGGATGCTATTTTAGGTTACTGAATACAGTATGCTACACGATGTTACTGAGAACAGGATGCTACATTATGCTTCTGAGTACAGGATGCTACATGATGTAACTTATTACAGGATGATACAACGTGTTACTGATTACAGGATGCTACACGATGTTACTGGGTACAGGATGATATATTAGGTTACTGAGAACAGCATGTTTCATGGTGTTACTGAGTACAGGATGCTATATTAGGTTTCTGAGAACAGGATGTTAAAGGATGTTACTGAGAACTGGATGCTGAATTATGTTACTGAGTACAGGATGCTATATTAGGTTACTGAGAACAGGGTGGTAAATGATGTTACTGAGTACTGGATGCTATATTAGGTTACTGAGAACAGGATGGTAAATGATGTTACTGGGTACAAGGTGATATATTAGGTTACTGAGAACAGGATGCTAAGTTATGTTACTGAGTACAGGATGCTATATAAGGTTACTGAGAACAGGATGGTAAATGATGTGACTGAGTACTGGATGCTATATTAGGTTACTGAGAACAGGATGGTAAATGATGTTACTGAGTACAGGATGATATATTAGGTTACTGAGAACAGGATGCTAAATTATGTTACTGAGTACAGGATGCTATATTAGGTTACTGAGAACAGGATGGTAAATGATGTAACTGAGTACAGGATGCTATATTAGGTTACTGAGAACAGGATGGTAAATGATGTTACTGGGTACAGGATGATATATTAGGTTACTGAGAACAGGATGGTAAATTATGTTACTGAGTACAGGATGCTATATTAAGTTACTGAGTACAGGATGCTATATTAGGTTACTGAGAACAGGATGGTAAATGACGTTACTGGGTACAGGATAATATATTAGGTTACTGAGAACAGGATTGTAAATGATGTTACTGAGTACAGGATGCTATATTAGGTTACTGAGAACAGGATGGTAAATGATGTTACTGAGAACAGGATGTTATATTAGGTTACTGAGAACAGGATGGTTAATGATGTTACTGAGTACAGGATGGTAAATGATGTTACTGGATACAGTATGATATATTGAGTTACTGAGAACAGGATGGTAAATTATGTTACTGAGTACAGGATGCTATATTAGGTTACTGAGAACAGGATGGTAAACGATGTTACTGGGTACAGGATGCTATATTAGGTTACTGAGAACAGGATGGTAAATGATGTTACTGAGTACATGATGCTATATTAGGTTACTGAGAACAGGATGGTAAATGATGTTACTGAGTACAGGATGCTATATTAGGTTACTGAGAACAGGATGGTAAATGATGTTACTGAGTACAGGATGCTATATTAGGTTACTGAGAACAGGATGATATATTGGGTTACTGAGAACATGCTTCATGATGTTAATGAACAGTAGTATCATTTCCTTACACCGGTTTGATTTGTAAATTGAATGTGTGTGTTTAGAATTTTAAACCTTAACTAAGCCAAGTTTTCTTTTTTATATTTGGAGCAAAATATACGACATACGGTTGAAACCAGTGTAAACTAATAACGGTGAAAATACACAAATAATTCAACTGTACCTATACAGTTTTTGTACAGTAGTTTCTCTCTTCAGGCGGTTGACAAAGCATTGTTTCCCCAATAATCTGGACACGGATCATTGCATTTTCTCTTAAGTTTCCAGATACCCCAGTCTCTAATTGCAGCAGGTAGTCACACGAAAGAAGAGATCAATCTTCAAGGGCTTATGTTCGTAGTGATGCCACAGTATGTTGTTTTATGAAACATGTGTTGCCCCCATCTAGTCAAATAAGTGTCAAGATAAAAGGACCGTTACTGTTCCCCGCGGCAATATACCGTAAGCGAAGCGGATACATTTATCAATGTTATCAGCCAGTAGACAATGAGTTTCATCAGAGAAAAAAAAAAACACATTTTCATTCAATGTCACAGGCTTCATATCATTAACATGCATGAATTGACGAGTAGAAGACAACATGTTTTTACAGCCTTTGAAATTGCATGTAGAAGTAAATATTACATACAACGTTTTACTTGATAAATGACTAACATTTATCCAGTCTCTAGTTCAGAAAACGAAGGCGTATGTGACAACTGTCTATCGATTGTCACTAACTCAGAAAGTGCATGTTATTTAATAATTATGCCCATGTTACAGCTCACAGCTACTTCGTCCTTAAAAGGAAAGGATCCATCCACTAACTCTCATCTCGGTAGAATCAGTACGGCTTTCTTCATTGTACCACATTAATTCAATCTTTTAAAGTTTCATTACAATTTTATCTCCATGAAATTTCTAGAGCATAGCACTGTAACAAAATGACCCGGACAGAAATACGCGAGATGTGTGTGCGTTTTTTTTCTTCTGTCCTTGACATTCATAAAATGTAGTAAACATACACATATGTATATTTACTACATCTAAATGCCCTATTTAAAATATATTGGAAAATATCCAGTTCGCAATATCCTTCCGTTATTGTTATGCGGCAGGTAAAAACACTAAACATTTTGTGTACTTATTCTGCTCAATACGGGCTTGAACATTGAACGTTTGTCAATACTCTAGACCGCAAAAGTTGAGAAGTGATAAATAACATTCAATTCTATGGCGGATTTTGTACATTTGTATTTGATAACTTTTCCTGAATACACGTACCCTATATATAATTGACTTTACGTATCCATTTACAAAGGCTACATTACGGATCCCATAATATTTCAAATTACTCATTTCCAAAATATCTTAAATCTAGCGGAAATAACAATAAATTACTTACTGAGACAGTTTTTCCAAATAATGTCAAAGAATAAACACACGATAAACAAGAGGATTTCTGGGAAAGAATAGGTAAGTCGTGTATAAAATAAAATAAAAATACCCCTAAAGTGGAACCTTGAAGCAGTCCAGATTTAACAGGACGCTCTCTGTTGTCTGTCAAGTAGAACAGATTTACACTATTTAGCAAGATTACCATCGATACCATACGATTTAAGCTGATTGATCAACCGAGAATGTAGCACTTTATGAAAGGTCTTTGGGAAATTGGTATGTATGGTGTCTACTCGTAACTTATTTTTAAAACAGAAAGTCCGCTAATTTATCAAGATGACATCGGATGAGCTATGTAAAAGAAACAGCCGTGTTGTTGCTGGCATAACATTGGTTACACATATCTATACAGTTTAAAATGAACTATCAGCGAAGCTTTCAACGAAAAATACGAAAATGTATTATCTTTAAGAAAATTTAAAAAGGCTTATGTGTTGTATAGTGTTACATTTTACATGGGAAAAAGTAACATCATATAGAAAATCGAGGCTTTCGGTAGAACAGTTACATCATGGTACAGTTTCGAATAAACACTCTGGAGCAGCAAACTTCATATATATGCTTAATCCAAACTTCTGCTTGCGGCTTTATTGGCATGGATTTGTGTCAGTTAATTATTAATGTTAAAACCTTTTACCAGTTTCTGTTAAATGTAATATTCCCCGATCATGGTCCATGTAATATATCTGTTAATGTTATTTGCAGTATGTCCTAATCATGCCTGTACAATCTGCTAATAGCTATATAAGACCAACAACTCATGTTAACAGAACAGAATCGTGTATATAATTACGATTCTTGATGGACTCAGATTAAATTAAGTGCTTGATTAATGGTCTATCGATTAGGCTTTTACATTTTAGTCACAAAGAAAGCTACAATCGATTTATATTTACTCTCTTTAAAAGAGTTTAAAACGATCTGATATGACTATTATCTGCTTCTCATTTACAAGCTTAATGGCTCCATGCAAATCATTGACGTGCTGGTTAATGAGTAATCCACACACACTGCAGATGATCGCATCCACGACGACGGCTCCAATGTTTTTGAGACTTGTACGCCATGATTTATAATGCAAGATGCTAAATTACATTTTCAATGGTTGATTATGTTGATAACATATTTAGATAATGGCTATTTTATGTCAGGATCCACGAAGCAATGGATGCAGCACGGTATAGTGCTAGCTCAACGGAATTTCATCACATGTTTTCTAACAATTCAACTAGAATGCTGGGAGAAAGGGACTATTAATTGGTATATGTGAATACAATAGATCTTTTGTTACACAATCACAGCCACAGACATACTCAGATTATACAGGGTTAAATATAACGTTACAGAATACAATAAGACAAGTGGAAGTAAACGTATAAATTCATTGAAATGTGTCATGGCAACAACATATAAGTGTACTCCCCGCTCATTAGAACTGATAAGTTAGTGATGAAGCTACGGTGGCCCATAGAGGACTTGGATATGTTTTTTTCTAATTCCAGTTCATTTTTTGTAACTACATTTCATTTTTTTATCATTTCTACCCGGGTAGAAACGTTTATACCCAGGTATAAACAATAATACCTGGGTGGAAATATTTAAACCCAGGTAGAAACATTTCTACCTGGGGAGAAATATTTCCACCAAGGCAATAAAATTTCGAACCAGGTAGAAATATTAACACCTGGGTAGAAACATTTCTACCTGGATAGAATTTATAAAAAATGAAATGAAAGTAGAAAAAAATGAAATGTAATTAGAAAAAATGAAATGTAATTGAAAAAACCTATCCATGTCCTCTACGGGCCACCGTATGAAGCTACTAGAATGCAAATAACTTTCAAAAACATGATCTATAAATATGTTATTACACATATGGAGACGTCGACATGTATTGACAGTATTTTTGGCCATAGGCCCGAATACATGCATATATGATTACAATGCAATATACATAAGACTGATATTAAAATACATTGCATATATAGTCATATTGTGTAATTATAATTAATGCACAGAATTTATCAGATTAGCACGTTTGTTTTTGGCTTCATGGCAAAATGTCGCGAGACAATTCAAAACAGGTCATAAGTATTAAAAAGCTATGGAAGGTTCTTCGGGAAAGGTAATTTTTAGGCATAAACGCTACTCAAATGTCTTCATATGCTGGACATAACATAATAAAGTGATACTGATCTTGGCACCTAAGGAATACATATTACACTTTCTTAATTCACGGGGCGTATTGGTAAACCTACCAGAATCTACATCCAAACCAGCATTTCCTACCCTGTTTTTGCTAAATCAGACCTCAGTTTATTACATTCAACTCTAGTTAAGTACGTTTCTGGTTTCAATTCCGTTTTTTACATACAATATATATTATATCTTGTGCTAGAGGTTAGAGTGTTTGACCATTTTTGCTGAGATATGTCAAATAACCTTTGTTTAAATACGGACAGAAATTGTATCTGGTTACTCACCCCTTGGTTTAACCACACAAAACCGAAACCTACAATTGTCAACAAATTCTTAATACTAGTTGCCCACGTTTGCCTGCCAGCTCTGTCCAGATGAAGTAACATTATATATGCCTTTTTGGATATCAGGGATAAATGTTTAAAATTTGTTGGCGTATTTTTCTCCTATCCTTAACAACTTTTGTGGTATAGAACGCCTCTCGCTTTTAAGGTAATGCGGACACGACAATACAGCCTGAACCGGATAAGATATTTTTGTGGTCATACAAGCGTTTGGTGGGTCAAAGGAAGCAGCACCAGTTTAGTTAAACTTGGAGTAAACTCAAACTGATCGATTTCTTAGAATACTTAGAAACAATCGTATTAGAAACCGACGGAATTCTGTAAACATAACAGATGTTAATACTTTAATATACATGGTCAGCTAGTTAAAAGAATACAGCGTCAATCCAATGATATTCAATATGGTTATATAGGTAACCCACAATTAACACATTAAACCTGACTTGTAGGGTTCCTTAAGAGTGAGTCAAGGAAACCGGAACTTGATGATATTTATACATACCACATTGAGGAAGAATTGCCTATCAACCAATGACTGGGTGAAAGGAATATTAAGTAACTAATAACTTAATATTCTAAGTCAACTAAGACATGATTATTCCTGAAGTAATATTGATTAATCACATTGTCTTATTAAATATCCCTTTAGGGGCATTCAGTGATAGAAGTTATACAACTGAGCTATAACGTTGGCAAACAAACCAGAGCCTGTCTAACTAGAGCATGAACATTTCACATAAGGTTGTTCCCAAAGGTAAAATTCCTTCACGTTACCATGTAATATTTATCCCCAGTCAGAAACGTTTAATACCTGGAAGTCAAACAGGTATTACTGGCTGTCAAACTGGCGACTGTCTCTTTAACAAAACTGTTTAAGATCCTCAACTAAAATGGATATTTGGACCTGAGTGGGACCCAGGAAGGATGGTGCCTTTCTACATCCATTTCAAATTAGGTCCACAGGAGTTGGTAATACTCTCTAGGTCGTTACTCACATAGGAAATTGCGGACACTCTATCATTCGGTCAAATACAATTTTTAAATCTCCTGTAAGACTTTTTGCACTGAAGCTGACGGCCTTATTATTTACAACCATTGATTGTCACATTACCAGTTTTAGTTGGGCTAGACCTCTAAAGCAAGTATAATACCATGCCTAGAACTTTTCAAAGGTGAAGAGAAGACTGTCTACTCCTGTCAAAAAATACGTGGTAAAGTAGTAAGGTAATCAGGTTTGTAAGCCATCGACTTAGCGACCGAGCTAATTACTTGTCGATAATGTGCTCTGTGAAATGAAAGGTTATCTGTCTGAGTACGTATCCATAAAAAAAAACGTGTCGCCTAGAACATTTATTATCATGCTTCTGTTATATTGTTATTAAAGTGTTGAAGGAGTATTAAGCTTTGAACAAGTTAACAAGCCTAGCGCAAAGCGACTGGATTACTTTACGCAGGTTCGCGGGTATCGGGAAACTAGACACGTAGTCCCGCGACACTAACATCCCTGGAGACCCGTGCCACAATATTATATTTCTGTAATGCGATAGCTTTGATAACGATCAACCTTATGTTGTGCAGATCCATTATCCACATCATTCTTCTAATCTTTCCATTTCCATGCACTCGCTTTATTTGATGCATGTTTTTACCATATGTGAAGAACTATCACCGTAATATAAAAAGGTATATTGTCGCTGTTCACGGTTAACTCATTTTTCTATTGTCAGTTTTACACGGTTACTAATTTTTATATATTTACGCTATAACGAGTCTGTTTTCAAATACTTAAAGCGAGTGTTGAATTCCTTTGTATTTACCCTCTTGTGAAGGATCGAAATTGTTCCTCTAATCGAGAATAGGTTGTTCCTTTGATTTCGATTTTGTGTGGGCTACGCCGCCAATGTGTTCTGCTAGAGGCTAATGTGTTTAACAACATCTCTCCCATTAACAACCTGATTCATCGTTGTTGTTAATTATTTATTTATTTATAATTGCTTTTTAAATGCAATAAAGATCAGGTAACATGTTATTCCACCGTTTGTTTCTCACCTTGTCATTAACATTAGGGTGAATTCACACGCTATTCATTTCAGCCAACAGACATAGAATTTTGGTGGTGTTTTGTGTTGACGTATTACAGATGGCTGGCTTTATGAGATTATTGTTACTGTTGAGAAATAACTTGGCGGAATTCAATATTCACCAAAACCAGTAAAAACAACCACTAAAAGTCATTCAAGCAAACAGCCGACTATTCGTTAAATTTCAAACAGGGAAGGGGATTAATAGTTTTGCCATTAATGTTTACATGGCTTCCGTAATATCGATGGGACTGTCAAAGATAGGGCAACTGAAGTTAATAACTTGGTAATTCTGGTCATGTGCTTAGCAAACGAAACCAGTGCTTAAAATAGACACTCCTCTAAGACAATACGTTACATTATCTATAATTCCATGGCATTTACTTTGTATATAAGAGGGGAAAACGATCAAATTTTAGCTCTGGTTCTTAATCACATGAGTGCCTACCTCTCAATTGCCTGAAGTAAGTTCTGACATGGGTCAATTAATTGAATAATCGACCTATCTTTCATAAACTGTCCGCTTTACTTTCTCAGTCAGCTATTGTTTCTGTTGTTAGTTTAATTCCGTTGTATTTGGTGTAACCATTAAGGACTAAACCTTCTGTAACATTCTTGTATACACGTTATCACAAAGTGTTTGGCTTAACCAACATATTCCGAAATCGGGTTGTTTACAAACAAACAAGCATTATACAGCTGATGGATATGTACTATGGGCTTCATTATTTGCATATTTTGATACATAAAAAAACTTAGCCGATATAGAATCAATTCTCTCTTTCTGACGCACGGTATTTGACTCTCCTGTAGAGGTATTGTCAACGCAATATAAAAATTATTTCCCTCGTGTCACAACTCTCGCTTTTTTCCTCATCAAATACTATGTGTAGAGCTCTTCTCAATTTAATTTGACATTTCTGCGAGATTGGTCGGTTCAATAAAGGAAACTCTTGAATCCTTTAATATTTTAGTAGGCGAAAAATATAATTCAAAGATATTTCTAATTTGGAGGGGATTTCCGTGTTAAAATATTTATGCTTTATGAGCCGCTTTACGATTGAATTGGAGCTAAATTTCTCTTGAAATGCTCAGAATACATTCTTTTTAAAACACCTTTAACATAATGCGTAAGGACATTTCAAGTCGACATTCTAGCGATGACTCATGACAGTGTAGGTCTTTTTGATTTAACATCTCTGAAATGGAATATCCCTGTGTTTTCATGTTGCTTGTTTTGTTTTTCTTCTATTTGTTTGGTCAATAAAGCTCTCGGATTCTTAAATGGTAAAAAAAAAAGACAGAGTCTAATTATAGACCGCATCAAGTTGTTACTAAAACTCCTATTTTATTTTGTGTACGATTTCTCGTTTTCCACTGAAAGCCACTTAAACTGAACTGCTGTAAGTAAAATGTATGGTGCAATTTTCATGTTACATTGTTGTAGTCATCATGTCACTGAAGTAAATGTATATAACAATGTTGTTTCCCAGATGTATAACTTTATTCTGTACATTTTTACAGTTTTTTGTTGCATGATTCAATTTTGAGTTGTTTTTATTTTCAAGAAATGTATAAAGTTATCATGGCACAAACAGACCGCCGTACATTTTACTTACACCATTTAAGTTGCTTTCAATGGAAAACGAGAAATCTGATTTAAAAAAATGTAATAGCAGTTTTGGTAACAACTTTGTAGGCTCTGTAATTTGATTATGACTTTCTGTTCTTGTTGACTTTCCCTTTCGGTAATGGAGTAACTATTCAGCACAATTCAATTTACATTTTGGAAAAAGGGAGGAACGTGTAGTGGGCGAAGACAAACTTTTCCAGTACCAGTTAACAATATCCTTGTTCTATATCATATTATCTGCGTATAATGGTGACGCCACAATATTGTACTTCTAATAGGTGAATTACACGATGAGTTTTAAAATAAGGTCTGCATATACCACAGCAATATTTAATTAAAAGGAAATTTAACACACCTGTTATCTTACCAAATCAGTATAAATGACGCATACATGCATTTTCGATGACAAAATAGAAACATAACCTCACTTTAATTTCATCAAGTCTTTCAGTTACTTCGAAATAGCTTTCAGTTAGTTCTGATTGATTCGGTATTGAACTCTGACACACATTGGAGAGAAACGTAATTAGAAACTTAACGTGTGTCAAATTGTACATTTGTAAACTAACCGTACTGCCTATAAGTCTTCCTTAATAGTTTATTTAATATAAAATAATATGCCCCCCCCCCTCTCTTCTTATATGGCATCTGTATATTTAATATAACTGTATATTCGTAGCCATAGATTGCAAAGTTCCCGAGCAATATTATAATTTTTGTATTTAAATGTAACAAATCTTGGCATTTTTTCTGTGTTAGTATGCAGCGGAACAAAATGGTGTATTGAACCAGGGTAGGATTTTCCTCACAAATTACCCAGAGTTGGAATTTATTGGTGATCGAAACACTCTGCTGACATATGACCAGAAAAGGTAAGTGTTATATTCTCGTGCTAGATTGAGATGTGAACAGCACAACGCTATGCCAAGTGTTGGAGAGCATTAACCAGAACAACGGTCGAAAATACTTATATTACAGAACAATCGAACTACATGAATGCGTCTGGTCACTAATTTGGTTACAAATATTATTGTTTACTGGTTTTATGTTTCCGCTACACCTGTACAATACCACAGCCTTTCAGTAAATATTGTGAACGATTACAGCTAGCTCAGTTTGTTACGATGACTTCATTACGAGTCTTCTTTCATATACTTGGAAAAGTAATAAATTGTTTGAAGAATTCTGTCATATCGAGTATGTCCTTAATCAGAAATACGCCTAACATTCATTTGTAGGACTACTCTCGTTCGTGACAAGCGTTAAAAACGTCTAATTTGTATTTCACTCCATAATTGCACTAGCGTTTACCTTTAAAACGGCTATAAAGTGATTTCTACATGGGATGATGTATTAAATATCGATGTCTCCTTTACAAAGTGACAGTCTTACTTTAAAATAAAAACAGAAAGATATTCACAGTATTATGCGACCCAATGACATACAGACTTGAATGGAATCTATCTTGGCA
>JAVFBZ010181350.1:0-15333 GCA_032466195.1 Katharina tunicata
ACGGTTTCTCAACATACAACTTGAAAGACGTCTGCAATTCATTGTTATAATGGATATATTTACAGAAAAGAAAAATATCGTTTACTCAGAAGAGCAGAATAACGAATAGATTATGTTAAAAGTAAAGAAATTCTCCGTCTGGAAGTAGGTATTTTATTTCAATATGTTATATTAATATACAGAGCAATCACATTATGCGTAAAATGAAGACGCCAAGAGAAGAAATAACCGAAAACGTCTTCCTGCTATGGTCATATAAAGGTATGTGTGTGTCTTGGTAATTGGAAAATCATTAAATATGTATACTTGGATGTATTTGCTTTAACATTAAAAGGCCTATGCGATATTAACAATCAGACTAATCTTTACTCAGTAATCATTATCGCAAACAATACTCTGTCTTCTAGACGTAATTTGATTATCTATATACTGTTCACTGTTTGATATTCGCCCTGACGAAAGGCTATTTCTTTTGACGCAACTCATCGCCGACAAGATGAAAATTATATAATTGAAATTTAACTCGAGGACAAACCAATGTTAAGATCCTTTATGACTCTCATTAGCGACATTTGGTTGATAAAGAACGGTAACTCTGTTTGAGGAAATTCATAACAATATGTTTATGACGTTTGCTGTTTAAAAAAAATTTCTCGCAAATATCAACACATATAATGATAGAGTGTCAGTTTTATCCGTAATGGCTTACATGCAAAACTTTCATGAAAGTCAAGATAATATAGGAACTTTTTTATAAAAATCTATATTTCATTTTAACGTCTGTTTCTAAATGATCAGTTTTTGTCTTCAAATATTGGGTTACTTATACTGTACATATCTCTATGTCCTTTATACGCGGCTGTAAACTTTCTGAATTTGAAAGAGTTATGCAATGAACCTTGACTAACCCAAGCTACGTTCTTTGATGAAAGATGTGCAGCATTTTCAATCCTTTGTTGTATAGTCGATCATGCATTTCTTCTCAAAACATCGATCTAGTGTCTACAATTATTAGGAAAATAGCTCATATACACCTTGAAGTCACTGATCAGATATACAGTGTTCCATTCACCGGGAAACATTTTAAACAGTTATTTTATTATTAACCTTTGGTAGTGGCCTATTAAATTTTGCAAAGTCACGTGAATTGTCTTGCATTGTCTCGCAAGGAATAAAAAGTAATTACTTTTAGACTCCAGACCTTTATCCTTGTTATTGTTCGGGAAAAAACGCAGACAGCTTTCTATATCGCAGATAGATCATTAACTAGGTGGGTGAAACATTTATCTCATGCAATTTTGTTTAATTTATCCGTCAGCGGAATGCTGTTTTCTCAGTTCGTCTCTGTTTTGTAATATACTAATAATAAAGCAGCGATAAGTCATAGAATAAAGGCTTACACTCAAGCTGGCAAATGGCAGGTTATTGGGACTTCCAGTTCTAATTTTCTTACATAGGATGCAGAACAAATCTAATTGAGACCTGAGTTAAGACATACATTTTCATTTGGTATTACAAAAAGCATCATATTCCTAGCCACTCAGTCCTTGTTCTGTCTATTGAACACAGTACAAACGCAATGCATTATAGTAAGAAAACAAAGACAATACACCTTGTAATAGTACACAACACTCAATATGATACTTCATTCAAAGCCAAACCGTCAGCAGGAAATACTGATGTCTCTGAGGAAATTCTTGGAGTTTAAAGACGTTCACTTAGTCAATATTATACGCGAATATGACTATATCGTTCACCTTAGAGACGGAAAGATTAAGTCCGATTCCGGGTCCACAAACAGTCCCTTTTTTTAGCTAATGCAACTCAACACATATCACTCGCTGCATAAACTCTACTCATGATATGGATTGCCTCGAAATATAAATGTAAAGATGATTAATAATTACACCTGGCAGATAGAGTGTCATCGTTTTCTCAAAACCATAATAACTAGTCACTCCATGATTTGGAATCCTTTTATTTATATTTCTAATAGTTTATAGACTGAGGTAGACAGACAAAAAAAGAAACATCGATTATTAACACCATTTAACTGGCAATGTGGATCTATGAATGTATTGTTTTTCGAAAACATTCAATAAGCTGTAGGTAAATTTGTGTTTGTTTGATTTGGGGTTTTACGTCTTACTTGATGTTTTTCACTCATATTACGGAGTACCAGCCCAATCGGTGTAAGAAACCACCTTAAACCACGCTGGCAACACAGAAGATACTACGATACATTTACACGACAAATAAATAGGACATAACAACAAATCGATGTCTTGACGCCACTTAGCTCAGAGAGCACCGGGGCACATTAGGCTCCCGCTCTTCAGATGAACAGTGTATGGCAACACAGAGCACAAACCATCACTTTTACTAAGGTTCACCTGAAAAACCACCAGACCAAGAGTAACCTTCTCTAAACAATCTGTTATGAACAAATTAAAAAAAAACGGAAATAGCAGTGGCAGTAACGATTTCCGGTTCCGTTTTCATGCTTGATAACTTGAAGTCATTAAATATGTATAGCTCGATCAATCCAATACATTTATATCAAGTTATACAAAAAAGAGTGGGTCAATGACATGCAGAACATTAATCGACAATTTGTTAATGTGTTCACTTCCCGGCCAACTCGAAATTCACTTAGATAAACGGTTCATGTTTAAGGCAATGTATCCAGTAGAGAAACATTTTTGTTATTCCCTGCAAAGTTTTCCCGATGTTTTCTAGCGGATTTCCTGTTTACGGCTGTAATTTGAAGTCATCTCATCAATAAAATACTCTTGATGACGTGCTTCTATGCCAAGTAAACAACACAAAAGAATTACAATCTTTTCCATAGAATAAAGAATATTACCAAAGTGCAAATGTCTCAGTCTGGGAACATATTGATTGATTTATTCCATTCCAGTCGCATAAGAATAAAATGTTATTTTTATTTAAAGTAGCTTGAAAACGTTTCGACACTGCATGTCTACAAGTATCATTTGGCCTTACTTTTGTGTGAATTCGTAAACCACAAATATTTCCTGTTCAGTGAATTAAACGCTGCTACTGAGTTTCATTACAATTATTAGACAACAAATCAAAATTGAAATACGTTTATAAAAAAGAAAGTTTACAAATCTATTGTTTCTAATTTATAAAAGATTAGATCTGTTTCAAATGTATCAATGTTTTATAAAGCTTATCCCATACTACATTTATTCCTATTCTCTTAGATGAGAATAAAATTAACATTACAACCTAAATTAGTTTTGTTTTAAATTGGGTTATTCCAAACTCTAGCCAAATGTAATTTTAAAAATATATCCTGTTCTGTTGCAAACAAATAAAATTGTTTTAATTTGGGAACACGTTGGAATGATTTATTGATTTTGTAAACAAATTATTTAGTTTAAGCGTTTTTAAATCTTACTGGGCAGGATATAATCAAACATTATTTACTTAATCAATTCCGTATGCATGACATTTTGGTGGAATGAAAAAGAAGCATTTGTTTAAAGAATTGACAGCTTCTGTTTAAATTGAGATTTCTGTATAAAATGGGGAATAAGTAATTTTCACTCTAAAAACTAAATTCATTTAAGTTCATGTCAGTGAAGTATTAGAAGGATTCACAGTCCTCTGGCTTTGCACAAAGCTAACTAAAGAACAAAGAATAGCGTAATTGAGACATAGAATAAGTAATCAAGGTTCATTATATATCAGATAAGCATCATATTCCTATCGTTTTCGGACAGGCCTCCCTTCGACTCCCTTCAGTTTCGTCCATCTTTTCTGAAAAAACCTAGGGTACTTTACTGGTTAAAGATGTAATTCCTAAGCATCATCTCGAGAAGGTCGTAATGCCTTTTTAGCAACTGATAGCGTCAACTTCTTACAGATTCTTACAAAATCTAAAGGGTTAGTAGCCAGTGGAGCAGAAATTAGTTTATCATGGATACCCATATGACTTGGTAACCCTGGAAACAATTGTGATTGAAATACTTTTAGGAACATTGTACTGTACCAATATTTCCAATTTGTTAAACTTGAACATGAAAATATCTCTAAGATTATTCAATCTGAAACATGAATGTTTTTTTAACATAAACATAATATAAATTTATTAACATAGTAGTAGTACACATTAAGCCAAAAGGCTTATCCCGCGTACATTGTACAAAATTACATAAATATTGAAAAGTAGTGATATAAAATAAGGATAATTAATTGTTTAACACAATAACAAAATCATGAATAAAATATCTGAAGACTACAAAGCAAAATTACATTCCAATTGATAAATATGAAATCCTATATAATAAGTTACAAAATATATGTTAATGATGTTTGATGGGGTTTTTTTATCTGGCAGCACTAATGGAAACAGTCAGCAGTAGCCTGTCCGCCTGTGCGATGTACTATTGATACCAATGTAACATTTGTTTAAAGGAGTCAAATGTAATAATATATGTAGAACATCAAATAAATCAGTTGGTGTTTGAAATATATCTGCACGAAGCTTTAGCAATTAAGCAATTTATCTCATGAGAAGTTTCGTGTGAGCCATATACAAGTAACATAACTATTGAAAATAAATGATATAAAATGAGGATAATTAATACAAATACAATAACAAAATCATGAATAAAATAAACTGAAGCCTACAAAGTAAAATTACATTCCAATTGATAAATAAGAAATAAAATCAGTTACAAATTATTTGTTAAAGTTGTTTGTTTTTTGTTTTTTTTGTATATCTGGCAGCACTAATGGAAACAGTCAGCAGTAGCCTGTCCGCCTGTGCGATGTTTGCCATTGATACCAATGTAACATTTTTTTAAAGAAGTCAAATGTAATAATATATTTTAAACATTAAATAAATCTACTAGTGTTTGAAATATATCGGAACTCAGCTTTAGCAATTAAACAATGTATATCATGCGAAGTTTCGTGTGAACCATATAAAAGTAAAGAGGTACCGATTTCACCCGTATACCCAATGGGGTTTATTTCTTCCATAAATTTTTGGCTAGCTATATTTAACTGTGGACAATGTACTAGGTAATAGATAGCTGTCTTGACACTAGGTCCACATGCACATTTCGATAAATCGGAAATAAAATTATTAAATAGATCATTATTGAATGAACTACAGCCGTTTCTTATCCTACATGAATGTTTGAACGCCTACTTAATATGTGTATCACTCATGTCTATCCTTTTCGATTACAGTTTTGTTTATTTTTTTGATGTACATGATTGGGTGGTTTGAAATGGAGGGTAACGAATCTTAATAATATTAAAAGTAAAATATTCGCGCCACTACGTAGGTGAAACAAAACAGAAAGTGTCGTTAAACACCGATCAATCAACCAATCGATTTCGTTCTTCGAAACGTTCTATCAATGAAACGTAGGAACAAATAAATAAGTTCGAACTGAGAGGCCATATGGCGTGTGACACTGTTGAATATATAAAATGTCATGTCTGATAGATAAAATGACACGTGAATTCAATGATGGTTCGTGGAGCACATTATCGAAAGGATATATTGATAACTGACAGGAAGTGTCCCGAGTGTGAAGATAGACACTTTTCCTGTCTGTGTTCACGAAGAACAGATCTATGACAGCTAAGACTCTTGTCCAGATCATTTACCAGTCCCATTTATAGGTAATGTGATCTGTTCACTAGAAAATGACAAAGACTACTATCGAAATCGTGTAACGAAACTACTAATGGAGGAAAACGCAAAAGTACTTAATTTAAAGTAGTTACCAGCTAAAAAAAACTTATGAACAGCCATTCCGTTAAAAATATAAACAAATAAACAGAATTATGCCTGAAAAATATATTTCGTTGCTCCAGTCGAGGCTTAAGTCTGTATATCATGTTGAGAAAATTGGAAATTACTTAAATATGTATGCATAGATGTATTCGTCTTAACCAGTTGATTCAGAAACTAGTAGCGGAATCATTAGGTATTTATAATAATCGATATCAAGATATTACCACTGGCACACTTATTGTTCTTCACTCTTTGGAGCGCAATTATGCTCTCATTTCTAAATGCGAGTACCGGTGAAGCTTATTCTCTTGAAGTCAGGCATCGCTGACAACATAGCAATTATAAGGCGTGTAACTTACCTCGCGGATATATTTATATCACATTCATATCAATAGTGTTCTTCGTATATATATGGAACGTCGAAGAAAATAAATCAATTGACACTGAAGGACAATAAGGCGTGTGACAGTGTTGGATGTATACAATGTGCTGCCTGATAGATAAAATGACATGTGAATTCGATCAGGCTGGGTGGAGCACACTACTGGCAGGGAGTATTGATAACTGACAGGAAATACCTCGGGTGTGGAGGTAGACACTTTTCCAGTCGTTAACAAACAAACATCTTTACTTATGATGATTACAATCTTTATTTCATTGTACAACGATGCCTTACATAAGTTGGTAGTAGATTAATATGACCAAGCCATAAAACTATGTCATTCTTCAAAATAGTTATTCTGTATGGTAACAGGAAATATATTAATAAACAAGTGTTAACCATTGCTCTATCGTGTACTACAGATTTTGACTCTAAAACATGAATCAGTGTACTCAAGTATTCTAATTGAGTTATAGAATAATTGAGTTATATGCTTATAGTGTTTCATCAGAGTTTAATGACGTTGATTTACAGTGTTTTTTTTCCTAAAATTATTTTATTTCTCGTCCCAGATGCGGAATTTTCATTTATTTGATTGGAGTTTACCGTGTTACTTTATGTCTTTCGTTTATTTTCAAATATGACAATTTGGCTGTGCCGCTGTATGTCGGAACATTGGGAGAAAGCCTTATACAAAAAATACCATTTGCAACCACCGGAAAACTTCCCTTACATACCTAAGGTCGACAGAGGCATTTGAATCTAAACAGGGTACACTGAAAGGGTCTCAGCACGTCACCACTCGTCAAACCGTAATGGAAAAAAATATATATAAAATCCAATAACGGATATATCTAATTTAACTAGATATGTCTCAAACTCAATTAGTGATAACTGTTAGTGAATTAGAGATGTGTGTAAGCCAATAAGAGATATGTCTATTTTTAACTTGCGGCAATTCTGTCAAACACTGAATGCTCACAGTCTGTCCTAAGCAACCCTGCATGTTTCTCTTTCGAACTTGCCAAGCGATGTGTTACCATCTCCATGCAGAGTTTTTCCCAACTGTGCAATGGGTTAAAAAATATGTTGGTAGTCAACCCATGGCGAATGTCCTGGTTGGCTTAGTCTTTGAGCCTAATAATGACTGTGTTTGACAGATGTGTAAAACCTGCTTCCTTTTATTTGTCGAATCATAGATCTGTAATCCAGTTTTCTAAGGAAGGACAAATAATCATTTAATACTGAATTAGAAATATATAACTAATTCTCTGGAATAAGACATAACTCTAATTGAAACATATATTACATATAGATAATCCATTGGCTATTTCATTAGAGATATTTTTTACTGATAACTTAGTAAGCTTATATACGATTTAAGCTAGTAATGACAAATCAAACTCGGCCTGAACATATGAGGAAACCAAGAGTGGGTTGAATTTGCTCTGCGCATTACACATCTGACATGTAGGTGAAGCCATAGGCTTGGCATTGTGTCTGTCCTGATGCCAGAACTACATGTACGTGTAGTGTAATGTCTGGACAGTTTATAGTGCATCATGTAATTTAACACACTTGCCATGCGCTCAAGCGGTGAGACTCCTTCAAGATCTCATTTCCTTTCATATATAAGAGAACAGTGAAATTTGGTGCGTATTGCATCAACTATCAGTGTTCGATGACAGCTGGAGGATCGGCTGTTCCATTTCTTAGTCCTGTTTCAAACAGGGAAGATGAATCAATTGAAACAGTATTAAATTAGATTCGGACACAGGTAGAATATTAAATAGTTGTAACACTTAATATCTGTAATTTTTATTTAAGACTTCCGGAAAGCATTTTTTTAACTGTCTGACAAAATGTCCATTAAATTACAACATAGATTTAACCTGAAAATGTTCATTTATAAATCGATCAAAAAAATAAAGTTGATAAAAACCATCAATGTACAAAACGTTTAAGGTAATGGACCTCACGTAAACATGGCAAGTCTTCTGTTAGAAAAACATAATACGGTTGAGTGCACTGCATATAAGGCTTGATTCAGGTAAAAATAACAAGTAATCAACAAAATGGCGAGGCACAGTAATGGCAGTGAAATAAATCACGTGGGGTAAACATTATGACATAAATGACATAGTTGTTCCTGGTCCATAACAAAAATTAATACTTTCCTGGATGGCTTGGTCACGTGCCAAATTATTGAACATAAGGCAAATGATGTATTTAATTTTGTTCCCCAGTTTATTTTCGTAAAGCTTAATTTAACTGTGACTGCTACCGTAATACTAAAATTGGCATGGAACTCGTGTGCTACAAAGCACCACTAATGGCGTATTGGTAAATATGGAGATGAATCTAAGTAATAATGGCGACTAACATTAGTTTAATTTTAAATGTTACACATCAATGACAACAGTCCCCGCAGAATGCTGTTTAATTATAATCAAAAACTGTGTCAGTGGTTTGAAAAATGTATTCACTGAAGCAATTAAACTAAATCTACAGTTACATTCAATGTTAACGATCAAATTCCTTGGCATTCAAGTATTTTAACTTACAAGCTTACATTGGAGACATTTTTGTTTTCTATATGTACAAGTTTGTTTTCTAATGAAATGCACATACATACAATAGTACCGTACCTGGTAAAATGTGTACGTAGCTTTAAAAAAAACACAATCTGACACCTAACCTGCAGGGACGAGTCGCTTAATGCGGCCTTACCTGTTGTCACGTCACAATACAGTTCAATTACAAAATTATCCATAGTTTATTTTTGAATAACCTGGCACATCAAAAAAAAGAATACATTAAGATTATAAATATGTCTTGCTACTGACAAATGTGTGTATTTAAAAGGAAGTCTAATTCAGTTCATAACGGGAAGCACACAAACCTTTAGTCAATACTTGTCAAAGACGGGTTGGAACATATTTTATATATTGGAGCAGAAAATCTATAATCACATAAATGTATTGAATATTATATCAAGCTGTGAGACCCATCACGTCACATTACCTTTCGTCTAATCTACTGTTGGGGATTTCCGCCCGATAGGCATGGAGCAGGGAACAAAATAAATTCATCTTACCGTCCACAGACAGACATATTGCGTGTAGATGAATGAGAAAGTTAAAACTGGCGCCAGTATGGTCAATTACAATGTGCCAAGAGGGAATTGGAAATTGCATGTTACTTAATCAAGGAACAATGTCTATAATCAGTTATAGAAAACCAGACATGAATGTGAGATTGGGTGACCAATTCAAAGACGCTCGGGAAATTAGAATTAGCAGCGAGATCTTGGAAATCGAAACGGAGACCAACTAATAATTTTACCCTTTGGTCAAGTGGCACATTGATAAAGAAGGAAAAGGGTTTCAGGCCTAATTAGACTCTTCTTATATCAGTATTTTGTCTTAAACTGAAACACGAATTTATATACAAATTTGAACAAGCAGCTTTTCAATCAAACCTTTATCGGGCAAAAGTATATTTCTTACTCCAAATAATTTTGCATTTATGTCACGGTTGAAACGTTTAAAATTAAAAAAAAAATCTTTTGAGGGAAAATGTCACTGTTGGAACTGAACTTTACTTTAACTTTTAAATAACGCATTTTCCCTGTTACAAAGTTTTCATAAGCTTTACTAGGATAGTTTCAGTCGAGTTACGCTAATATCAAATCTGAAACAATTTAATCTCAGCGAATCAGAAAAAGCCTCTTATCCCTTGTTAAGAAAGACTAAATTTTAATAACTAAATCCATACACCTACTTTCTCTGAAAAAGAGGACGAAAACAGTCGATACAAAACGAAATTTGGATTTCGTGAATATTTTGTTGATAAAATATATTTAACACAATGTCAGAGAAATAGACAATGCAGAAGTTGATTTGCATTCAAACTAAATATGATATAAATCTAGGTGCCCGAGCATTAATTATGGGGAAAGGGCTTCGCCAGAAATATATGCCAAATGATTGTATGGAAAAAACACCGGAAATCATCGTGGTGCTGGATACCTTTAATAGATTAACAAAATACACCGTAATTGTCATTGAGAGGAAGAGGCTACAAATGGAAGTAAGCCACGGGTGTTCCACTCGGGATAGATAATGTCAGATGCAGATAAATCATCCGCCTGGGGGAAAATCCTTACGTAATTGGTTGATATCAATTCCATCTAAGTCTCACGGCATGACATATCGGTCATGTCAATACACAAACCAGCAGGTGTACACAACTGACTCTGAAAGATGAATGACAACACATTGCAAAGTAACAGGACAATCATTGCTGTGTTGTGCATATGTTTTTTCATACATGCTTGCCTCTACTGAAGGTATATGTACAGTTGAACTATTTTATATACCTGATGTTGCATCGAAGTGACTCAGATGGTTGAACGTTGCGCTGCTAAGTCCGATTAAATGTATCCGGAACAGGTTCGACTACCCCTATGGATAGGTATAATTGGGAAGTGTTACGGTGGCTGCGGAGATCATGGAGCGGTTTTTCCAAGGGTAATATACTGTTTTCCACCATGCACAGGCAACGCAGTCTTAATAAGTACGATGTTAAACACTATTCAAATAAATATAAATTAAAAGGAATATATTTTTGATTATGGTATTATTTGACGCCAAAAACAAAATTATAACAAAATTGTTCAGAAATTCCTTCATATTAGTTTATGTATAGGGATTGTTTGCTAAGTGCTTAACTTACGTATTTCCAGTCCTATGAAAGAACGTGCAAGTGCTGTGAGCCAAGGAAACAACTCTCGCCACACCTTGGCTTCTAACAATCACAAAGTACACGACATTTGTAGAACACACAAAAAGGTGTAAGGAGTGAAATTCATTGCTATACACCATAAACCAATCGAGTTCATGCTGCCACTTACCTCGAATAGTGGACCAAGATAAATTTTCAGAGACAACTTTCTTAACAGATCTTGATCTCGAGTTGTTATGCGCAACCTACAGACGCCTCGAGAAAAGGTAATAAGAGTTGGATGGTAGACATCATGTGGTGAATATATAGCACACACAGATATCTATATTTGGTGATATAATCTAAAAAGAATATCATGTAGACGAATACATTAACCCATTAGTCGGTAAAGTAAGGATAACAGCAGTTAGAAAATCTCAAATACAAAAGGGAAATTGTCTGCATCAGTAGGTCCTTAAGAGTTTTGTTCCTATTATAAAAGAAATCAGTTCGAACTAAGGAGTCATATGGTGGGTGACACTGTTGAATGTATAAAATATCCTGCCTGATAGATGAAATGACACGTGAATTCAATGATGGCTAGTGGAGCACATTATCGACAGGAAATATTGATAACTGACCGGAAGTACCCAAGTGTGAAGTAAGACACTTTTCCAGTCTGTGTTCATGAATAAATTATCTATGGCAGTTAATAATCGTATCCAAATCCTTTACCAGTGCAATTTCTAGGTAACGTAATGAGTTCACTGGAAAATGACATAGAATACTATCGAAATCGTAAGAACAAACAACTGATGGATGAAAACGCAGAGGTACTTAATTTAAAGTAGTAAACAGCTTAAAAAAAATTCCGAACAGACATTCTGTTAAAAATATAAACAAATAAACAGAGTATTGCCTGAAATATATTGATTTGCTTCACCGAGGCTTGAGTCTGTATGTTCTTTTGGGATAATTGGAAATTCCTTAAATATGTATACATAGATGTATGCGTCTTAACCCGTGGATTCAGAAATGTGTAAAGAAAAACTATTAGCGGAATCATGTGGCATTAATACTAATTGATATCAATATATTACCATTGGCACTATTGTTCTTTACTTTTTGGAGCGCAATGATGGTCCCATTTGTAAATGGGAGTCCTCATTCTCTTGCAATCAGGTATCGCCGACAACATGGCAATTATAAGGTGTGTAATTTACCACGCCGTGATATTTATATCACATTCATATATATGGTGTTCTTCGTCTATATATGGAGTGCCGAAGAAAATAAATCAATTTATACTGAAGTACAATATGGCGTGTGACAGTGTTGAATGTATACAATGTGCCGCCTGATAGATAAAATGAACACGTGAATTCGACCATGTTCGGTGGAGCACAATACTGGCTAGAAATATTGATAACTGACAGGAAATATCTCGGGTGTGGAGGTATACACATTTCCAGTCTATGTTAACAAAGGAAAATCTTTATAAAAGATGATTACAATCTTTATTTTATTGTACAAAGATGTCTTACATAGGTTGTTTTTAGATGAATACGACCAAGCCATAAAATAATGTCATTTTTCAAAATAGTTTTTCTATGTGGTAACACGAAATATATAAATAAACTAGTGCTAGCCATTGCTCCATCGTGTACTGCAGATTTTGACTCTAAAACATGAATCCGTGTTCTCAAATATTCGAAGTTAGTTAGATGCTAACAGCGTATCATCCGAGTTCAATCACGTTGATTCACATGGTTTATTTTCCTGAAATTATTATTATTTTCTTGTCATTGATTTGATAGGCGTTTAACGTTTAACTTTATGTTTTTCATTTATTTTCAAATATAACTTTTTGGCTGTGCCGGTGAAAATCGGAACATAGGGAAAAAGCCTCATAAAAAAATACCCCTTGATCTTTGCAATAATCTAAAAAGTTTCCTTACATACCTAAGGCAAAGGCAATTGGATGTAAACCGGGTACACTGAAAGGGGCTCAGCACGCCTCCATTCATCAAACCGTAGTGGAAAAAATATGTATATAATCCAATAACAGATATATCTGATTTAACGAGATGCGTGTAAGCCAATAAGAGATATGTCTTAGTTTAATTTCCAGCAATTCTGTCAAACACTGAATGCTCACCATCTGTCCTAATCAACTATGCATGTCTCTCTTTGTCTCCTTGCAGAGTTGAATGGCACAACTGTTCAATGGCGTAAAAAGTCCGTTGATAGTCAACCCATGGCGACAGTCCTCGTTGTCTTAGTTTGTGGGCTTATAATGACTGTGTTTGACAGATGTGTCGAAATCTTCATTTCATTTCTCGAAACATATTTCTGTGATCCATGTTTATATGGCAGGATAATACATAATTAAAAATATATCAATGATTCCCTCGAATAAGACATAACTCTAATTGTAACAGATAGTACATATATAGATAATGTATTGGCTATATCATTAGATATATATTTATTGATAACTCGGTAAGCTTAAAACCATGTAAGCTAGTAATCACAAAACAAACTCAGGCTAAAATGTGATGAAATCAAGCGTAGGTTGAATTTGCTCTGCACATTAAATGTCTTATATGTAGCTGAAGTAATATGCTATGAATTTTTTTGCTTGACACCTGAACTGCCTGTAGTGTAACACCTGGACAGTTTATAGGACATTATGCAATTTAACAGCCTTGTCAAGCGCTCAAGCGGTGAGACTTTCAAGATTTAATTTCCCTTCATCTGTAAGAGAAGAGTGAAATTTGTGGCGAAAGCCCACAAACTATTAATGTTGGATTACAGCTGGAGGATCAGCTGTTTTATTTCTGACTCCTGTATCAAACAGGGAAGATGAATCAATTTTGAAACAGTTTTAAATTAGATTCGGACACGATGGACAGATTAAACAGTTTTAACACTAAACATCCGTAATCTTTCTTTAAGACTTCGGGCAAGCAGTTTTGTAAGTATCTGATAAAATGTCCATTAAATTACAAGCTAGATTTAACCTGAAAACCTTCATTTATAAACCTATCAACAAATATATAGCTGATAAAATCATCAATGTACAAAACGATTAAGTTAATGGACCTTACGTAAACACGGACAGTCTTCTGTTAGAAAAACATAATAAGGTTGAGTGCCCTGCCTATAACATGTCTTGATTCAGGTAAAAATAAGAAGTAATCAACAACATGGCGAGGCGCAGTAATGGCTGTGAAGTAAATCATGTGGGCTAAACATTATGATATTATACCTTGTTGTTCGTGGTCCATAACACAAAATAATGCTTACCTGGATCTCTTGGTCTCGTGTCAAATTAAAAAAACATAAGACTAATGAAGTATTTAATTTTGTTCCCAAGTTTATTTTCATAAAGCTTAATTTAACTGTGACTGCTAACGTGATATTAAGATTGGCATGGAACTCGTGTGCAATAAAGCACCACTAATGGCGTATTTGTAACTATGGTAACGAATCTATGTAATAATGGCGACTAACATTAGTTTAATCTTAACTGTTACACATCAATGACAACGGTCCCCGAATATTGCTGTTTCATGACAATCGAAAACTGCTTTCAGTGGTTTGGAAAATGTTTTCAGTCAAGCAACCATTGCTATTGTACGAGGTCACGTCAAAATACTGTACAATTACAAAATTATCCCTATTTATTTTTTTTAACAACCCAGCCGAACAAAAATGAACGGAATGAATTAAGATTATCAATACCGATATGTCCTGTTTAATGCTTTATATGCTACTGACGAATGTGTGTGTCCTTAACATCTGTCTATATTATAGATAGATCATTCACTAGATGGGTGTGTTGATTAACCGTTCGATCGATACTTCCATCTCTCGTTCCTTCCTTTCATTCACTCACTCACTCATTCAAGTATTTACATATTATACATGTACATGTACATGTTATAAGGAAACAATCAATAGCATTCATATTTGTCTACAAAAAACTACCTTAATTGTCTCGATTTTAACACGTTTTGAAAGTTTGTTCGTATATCAAACCAGTTTCGTTGAAATAACAAAAATAAAATTGATAGGGCTTGTATCAGTCGGGAGAAATCCTGCCATAATTCGAATTCAACATAAAAAGGCCGGCCATATCTCCAAATAAGTATCAACAAAGATTTGATGTCCTCATGCCTAACTGTAGCGAGTCAACATTTTTAATATTGTATGGGGCGGGGCTAATGAACAGTTGACTTTGAGCAACGTTGGCAACTCAAAGCGTGGCGCGCATGTGACATCAAATTGACACATCATCATTACTATATTCTGCCAGAATTTTCAGTTTGTCTTTCTTTTAGTATAGACGGTAACGTAACCTACACATTTGGGTGGTAGAATTAACGGAAGGTCTCTACTCCTTCTTCTTGATAAAGAATATATACAACTCGTGTGA
>JAVFBZ010181360.1:4391-15332 GCA_032466195.1 Katharina tunicata
TTGTTTTTTTCTCCATGACAGACCGTGATTGTTTTTTTATCCATGACAGACCGAGATTGCTTTTTCTCCATGACAGAGCGAGATTGTTTTTTTCTCTACGACAGACCGAGATTGTTGTTCTACTCCATGACAGACCGAGATTGTTGTTCTACTCCATGACAGACCGAGATTGTTTTTTTCTCCACGACAGACCGAGATTGTTTTTTCTCCATGACAGGCCGAGATTGTTGTTCTACTCCATGACAGACCGAAATTGTTTTTTTCTCCATGATAGACCGAGATTGTTTTTTTCTCCATGACAGACCGAGATTATTTTTCTACTCCATGACAGACCGAGATTGTTTTTCTACTCCATGACAGACCGAGATTGTTTTTCTATTCCATGACAGACCAAGATTATTTTTTACTCCATAGCAGACCGAGATTGTTGTTTTCTCCATGGCAGACCGATATTGTTGTTTTCTCCATGGCGGACCGATGTTGTTTTTTCTCCACGACAGACCGAGATTGTTTTTTCTCCTTGACAGACCGATATTGTTTTTACTCCATGACAGACCCAGACTGTCTTTATCAAGCGGCTTAGACTTGAGCTAACCATAAAGCCACACAGCTGACAAGGCAAGTAAAATATGATAATTGGACAAGACAGAAAGACGGTTAACCATTAGACAAGGCAGACAGGAAAAAAACAATCATTGAACAAGACATGAAGTTCCAGTCCCAAAATCATTCGTCTCGATATAGGCACAAAATTCAGACAAATATTACTACAGGAATGTTAACGAACCCAGATCGAGACTGCATAAAAACATTCTGACTAAATTGTCTTTCTGAATAACCACGATGAGTCTTTTGGTTACTGGTTACATCTCAATATTTGAGTTATTTGTTGGAGCTGCTATTAATTCCAAAACATTCAAATATTCAAACCTTCATTTGTTAAAAAAACATCCATCAACGGGTAGGTCTAGCTATAATAATGTTTTTTCACGTGTTCTATTATTTGTTGCAGCAATCCGATGCCCACATTTAAAAGTTCCGGAATATGGCATATTATCTCCAATGGGGGCAGAGTTCACATATGGGTCAGAGGTCACTATATCTTGTATGGAAAGTTTCAGGGTCGTGGGTCCATCGAGGAGGCGTTGCCAGTCAGATGGAACCTGGAGCGGACTGGAACCCACGTGTCAAGGTAAGATTCTGGAACCAAGGGCGTAAGCAAAGTTATAGGACTAAGTCACGCTGAAGCTGTACTTCCAGCCTAAACAAAGGAAAAAATCCTACATAATTACTCAAATAATCACCAAAGAAAGAATTGAAAATAAAGTTGCATTACTGGTGAAAATCAACTGTTTTTTTGGCCAATACGTAGGTCCATTTAATGGTAAAAAAAAAAGCCGTTTATTCCAAGTCACGAAACTGGAAACAGAATAACATAGAGGACGAGAAAGACATTTACTGAAATCAGTTTTACTTAATACGTTTGTATTTTATGAAGAGATAAACTGTGGAAGACCCGATCCGTTGTGGAACGGTTATATGGAGGGACACAAAACTTTGAATGGTACAAAATCTTTTATTCCAAGAAACGAAACTGAAAACAGAATAACACAGAGGACGTGAAAAATATTTACTGCCATCCGTTTTACTTAATATATTTGTATTTTATGAAGAAATAAACTGTGGAAGACCTGATCCGTTGTGGAACGGTTATCTGGAGGGACACAAAACTTCTGTGGGAGCCGTCTTTTTCTTCAGGTAAGTCAGAAAAAGAACATTACCCACACACTAATCAATGTTAATGGCGCGGAATGGGAGACAAGGTCATGGAACTACTGATACCGGGATTTTGTTATGAGGCATGTGAAATTTGGACTACAGTAGCCTATTTTTCGTAAAGTTTTTTTCCAAATTTGTTCATTTGTGGTTTTGTCAGATCCTCGAAAATATTTGTCGCACCTGTGACTCTATTTGACTTCTTATGCAAATGTGTACAAACTTTCTGGGCTCGTGACTTGCAGTCGGACGTTGATCAAATTATAATTGGTTGAAAATGAAATAGTTATTAATGAAATAAAGTTGGCAGCCAGATTCTAGTAATTGTTTCAAAATGAAATTGCTTGCCGTTGTTTGGAACCTTTGGCTTTGCTACCCTCCAATCACTAGTTGTTGGATATACGTGAAACAGGAGTCAGCAAAGGCTGGATTTGAATTGATTGATTGATTGATTGCTGTTACAACGTCGTGCACAATTGTATTTCACTTTAATAATGTGAAGTCACTTAAGTGTTATCGATGCTGGAAAGATAATATTTCTCCAGTTTGACAGCATGAATATAATCTGGAAAAATACTGCCTTTAGCCAAAAGGCCTCAAGTAGGACACTTTGAATTTATCTTAACACACCAAAATGTTTTTCATCAAAGATAATTTCTTTAATATAAAAAAAACCTAGGTTTATATATTGCATATACGTTTTGAATAACATAATCTTATGTCTTTTCACAGATGTAACGTGCGGACTATTTTTGACGGATCCTCTTTTTCCACCCAGTGCCTGGAAAATGGAAAATGGTCACATCCACTTCCCACTTGCTGGGGTAAAAATCTTTTATACACGGATTATTAACTGATAAATTTCAAGAGTGTTTGCGATTATGTTAAAAAATTATAAATGCATAAATAATTTGAGCAAAAAAAAAACGCGGAGAATTCACTATCTGAAGAAAGCCCCTTGACCCTTGGTCCAAAAATTTCTGTGAGTCATCATTTGTACAAATTGCATTATTTTGAACTGTTGTTATTCAACTTCTGAGTTTTTCTTCATTTTTCTCGTTTTGTTTTCCCCAGGTCAGTGTCAGGTACCCGCCATTGCTAACGGCACAGTAATAAAGGGTAGAGAGGGAGTCTGGGTGGACCACAGTACAGAGATACAGTTCGAGTGTCTGCATGGTTTAAAGCTCAATGACACCAGTCAAGTCAAATGTAACAACGGTACCTGGACACTGATTCCTAGATGTAAACCCTGTAAGTCAAAGATTTTATGATCCTAGCCTTATTGGGCATCATTTTCAAATAATAAATTACGTGTACACGGCGGTGGTATAAGCCAAACAGCATCCCCCTACTAGTATGAATTCTCAAACAAACAAACAAATGTAGAATGAATTATCTAAAATTACGATCATTATATGGCTAGAGTGAACTTGTTGGTAAACACAAATAATAGAATTTCTGATTTTAGCCTAAGACATTTAGAAATACACCGAAGATACAAGTTTAAAGTATTACACGGTAAACTTGAAACTCCACATAAGATATGACTACAGTTTTACACTTTGTATTAGAGGTAGGTTCAGGACTATATGTGTTGGATTGTTTGTTAGGTTATATGTAGGAATGGTATCCAGGGTTAAAAAAACAGTTTCTACAAACGCGTATAAAACATGTTAATTAAATCATTTAATTTGGTAAAAATAACTTGAAAAGGTTTTGTATATCATGGAGTATGCAAATGATTATTTTCTAAAATGAGGCGTGGAATAAACTTTTCCGTAAATAAAAATCAAATGTCGTGGAATTTAGTATCAGAGTTTGTTTTAGTACAAAAATGCTTAGAAATATAGAAAAAAAATTGGGAGGATTAGAAAAGACCATATAGAAGCAATGATTACATTTGTATGTTATTTGCGACAATATAGGCTAACAGTATCTGTTATAGGCTGAATATATCAGACTGGGGCTGTTCATTTATAAAAATAACTCACTCTAGCAATGGCTTTGATATTGATCGAAATGTAAAGTCCCTTTGCGAATTGTATATTACTATCATTCCGTCCACTGTTCGCCGGGGGAATTGTTTATCTGTCATTATTACAATCAGATTAACTACTCTTCTCTGCGGGCTATATTGAGTCCGCATTGGCCCCATGTCATCATTTAAACATCCGGGCATCCTGGGGTCAACGTTAATTTAGCTTTTGACGTGTAATGAATACACCCATGGAATAAACCCAATTGTTATTCTTGACAAGTGTGGATGACATCGTCTATAAAGTTACGGTAAGTCTCCTGGTAATTCAGTTTGGGAATGGATGAAAATTGGAAAAGAAGGACTTTCAAGTGAAAATTCCGACTCATTCAGGATATTTTTTTTATACCAAACAAAAAGCCTATAGAACCAAGTCCAATATGTGAGATATTTTCCTGTCAGGACGATCCGATTATAGGACTGGAAACAGTAGGGGACTAATGATATATATAAAAACACTATTTTCAGTGGCTGGATTTCTAAAGTAATTCAAGACAAGATTATATCATAAATAGGATAAGACATGTATGGATTACAACTTCTTGTTTATTAGGGTTGCGACGTTTCGGTGTAGTTGCTAACACCGTTATCAAGCATAAGATTATATCACTTTGGGAATATTAAACTTCATAACAGATTACACATCGATCCGCCTTGGTATATGTAGTGCATATATTTTTTCTTAATTGTGCTACAAAGAATGCGAAACAAGTAATGATTACTATTTACATAATCGTTCATCAAACGACGGAAGGAACCACGTGTGAATTAAAAAGTTGTCACACCACCTCTCTAGTATCACGCAACAATCTATGTGGCCAACTACGAATGTACATACGTCAGCTCTTCCCGGCGATCTCCGACTTTCAAATACTGATGTGAACCCCAACAGTTGTTTATGGCGGCTAGCCATCAGCCAAGATGCGTCAGAATGAACTCCTTTGAATGATGAGAAATTGACTTTAACAATAATAAAATAGCGTCGGATTCAAATTGCCTTGATCCAAGTTTACTTGTTTATTATTATAAATCATTTGACATTTTGTTTCCCTTCAGCGCCTTGTCTTCATCCGCCGCCTAGGATAAGGAACGGTAGACGGGTGTTTTTTGGTCAGGCTCACGGTGACCGGGCCCGCTACAGCTGTCTGGTGGGTTATAAACTGACAGGCTTATTCCTCAGATGTCACTATGGCAGCTGGATGGGAGAGAAACCACTGTGTACAGAAGGTAAGTCATCTACTGATAAAGCGTCTATTATTGATTGGTGTATCGTCTCTCTTCACACCATTTCTTTTTTGTAATGCAAAATGGACAATAGTTGGGTTTCAATTTTAACAGCTTAAACCGTTTCAGTAGAATGGTAACAACATATCTTTATGATGGTACAGTTGACAAACTCGTTGTTAAAAAAACCCCACCAGTTTGCAAGATATTAAATTATAAAAGAATAACTCTGTGAATATTAAAAAAAAAAAAACTATTCATGCATTAAAACTCGTACCAAAACAGTTAAAAAACGAATCGAAAGTACTGCGTCGCCGATAATTACAAGGTCACATTCGCGTTAGTTTTTTAAGGTTGCAATGTTGATTGGCATGGTTAGTTTAATACATGATTCCATAATACGTATTGTACCTTTTGGCTTTTTTAATCTGAATATCTAGGCTACTAATTGTCCATGGACAGACCGGAGAGTAAAAATTAGTGAAACATCTCGAATCACCACTGTCATGCAGTAGTTTATTTAAAAAGAACTCCGACGTTATCATTTTTTATTTTGCCATACCGTCGGAACTACACTTGTCTTTTGTCGTGGGAGATTAATGGCTATATATCTTAAATTTCGCTAAATTTGAACCATGTTGAATGTCCTTTATCCTTGAATAGTAAATTGTCATGCATAAACTAAACAATCCTTCGTGGAGCAACCTGGCCTCTTTTACCCTTTGAATGAGCATATGTTGTTTGTTTTTCAGCTTACTGCCCAAACCCTGGGACTTTGGACCAAGGAAAAATCTACAAAAAGGGGTCCATAGGAAAATTTCCTTTTGAACAGTACATTATTAAGATAAGACACGGAGATAAATTGGAATACCACTGTGACAAGGGATTTAAAATTAACGGACCAAGTGGAGCGACATGTGTGAACTTTGAATGGAGCCCTCGTGATAAACCAAACTGTGTTCCTGGACGACATCCGGTCTTACTCGATCCGTGGCTCTCGAAAAAAATCAAACCGGATTAAGCTCTTTACTTTTTTACGACAACAATTGTGATATTATACAGACATCAAATCTGTTCCGGTACAGCCCATCACCAATCTTACTGCCATCAAATCAATCAGTGCGTGTCAAGGTGCCCTTTATTACCTCATGATACCCTTTATTTATAAGTAGTCTCCCGAATAAGACGTACGATTTAAGACACGTTAAATGGAACTCTCTACATTAAGAGTTCACCAAACTAAACCATCTGACTGATTGGTGTCATCTTTTGCAAGAGCACATTGTTTCTAGAACGAAATAAACGTTCTAGGGATACAAAATGCAAATAGTATACCAGTAGCGATGATGGATTCCAATGCCGGGTGGGGCATAATATACTCAATGGAATATACAACGGATGAGGCATCAGAATCAAACGAGAAAATACTAAATGATACAGGTTTAACCTGGGTTAAGACTATTGGACCGGTTCGAACTTTCACAACAAAACAAGATTTCCCAAGGCGTGCAATTTATTTTGAAATCGTCATTATTTATAGTGACCATTTATTACCAGTATCAACCATCAGTATAGTACTATACAATTCTCTTGTTTGAGTGGTATTTAGAAGCTGGGTACATTACAAAAACATGACGACTGAGATGGATTTTCAACTTCTGGATATATTGGTATATTCATATATGCAGAAGTTGAAAATCCATCTCAGTCGTCATGTTTTTGTAATATACAATTGCCAAGACCAAAGTATACAGCCCATATCGTCATACAAAAAAATGTGTTTTGAAAACTATTTAATTGTAAATAACTACATCCCACCAGTCTTTTCTTTTCATGCTTCCTTCTCCATTTTGTGTAACTTGTGTTATTGTTATCATGTATGCCTTTTTCAAAAACTGTTATGTTTTCACACAGTTCCAACTATGCAAAATGTCTTCCTTAAACACCTTTACTTTTGGCCAGAATGGCAGACCTGTATTTATATCATTTCTGTTCAATAGAATCATCGAAATATAAATTCAAAGTGAAAAACCCGTGTCTATTTCTTCTTTATTTCTTTATACGCAACGAATATTTAACATCTTCCGGTTTCTATTCGTAACAGTATTGTGTACAAGATGCATTGGATATATTTTTAAAACAGGCCCAACAACGTCAATTTTATCGTGTACTTACGCACACCAACCAGGTAATCTATCCGTTATTTATACTTTATTCTCATGACTCGAGCGTTTTTGTGTATGTTCCACAACTAATTACATGCTGTTCATACAGCGAGTTTATTAATATGACGGGATTACTTCTGGGAATACTGATTTTGATCTTATAGAATAACATAAGATATTATGGACAACGTGCAACTTTTGGTATATTTCCAGCGCCGGAAATAAACCAAAAGTTCCTTGTTTAAGCGGCATTTAAACTAAAACCAAACTCAAAACCAAAACAAACCAAAAGTTGTTATCCACGTTATATGTTCTGTTATTCCAATACGTGTCTAGACTTCTATATGCCTTTAAAAGAAGGTAATTCAGATCTGTTATAACTACGTCGGTAACGTTAGAATTGTCAAACGAAAACAAAACACATTTAGCTTGTATCTCTACCTATTCCCACCCTCCCCACTTATCCGAAGAGTAATCAATGTGTATACAAGACGGTCATCCATTTCTTACGGTAACTGATCTCGGTCGTAAAATCGGTCACTTTAGGATGGAGTCAAGGGAGCTAACTTATGTGGATTCACTAGTAAATGGCATAATCTGACATATATTTTTTATAAATGTGGAGAAAGAAAATACTGTTTGCCTTTGTTTCGGAAACAGGTCAATGTTTATTATTTGCAATAGTTTGTATGTTAGGGCAAAGAACGGCGTCGTATCAAGTATGATTAAAGCTTCGAAATGGACTGGATTGTTTTGTTTGAATCCGCCTCGAGTCTTGGTTTCGTCCAGCCGTTAAAATACTTTGGTCAGAAATCTTTGATGTGCGAGTTAACCTATTAACATCAGGCGTGATAACGGAAATATTACTCCACAATTAAGCATGCGCATTCTGGCATAGAGTGTTTTCGGTAAATAAATTAAAAAAAGACCGTTTGGACTGAATGAATGAACGACGTAACAACCACTCTTCGGATTGCTGCTTGAAACCTGTTTTTGTTGCCTTATTAACATTTCTTCATTGTGCCTACCCAAATCAAACCATTCAGTGTTTATATCTTTTAACAGCTGAAATGTGTTATGCCAAATTTAACAAAACTGTTTAAGCCCAACGTCTACACATACTGAATTGGTACACACACAGACTGAAATGAAAAAAGTAATATGGATCTATGGCTTCTAGGACATTTCCCCCCTGGAATTTTGCCTCCCCCCCGGACATTTGCCCCCTTAGGACATACCCCCCGGGACATCCGCCCCCTGGACATCTCCCCCCGTAGGACATCTGCTCCCTGGACATTCGCCCCCTGGACATCTCCCCCCGTATGGCATCTGCCCCCTTAGGACATTTGTCCAGACAAAAGCCCTACAGGGGCAAATGTCCTGCGGGGGGAGAAGTCCGGGGGGTGATTGACCGGGGGGCGATTGTCATACGGGGGGAGAAATCCTTGGGGTGATTGTCTGAGGGGCAAAAGTCCTACGGGGGGAGAAGTCCGGGGGGCAAATGTCCGGGGGTTAATGTCCAGGGGGCAAATGTCAAGGGGGGGGGGGGGGGGGTGTCCTGATACCGGATCTATGTATAGTACCATTATACGCCAAGGTCGAGAAAATTCCCCATGACAAAATCTCATCTTATGGTATTTTACAACTGTACATACATATGTGCCTTGTATGGCTGCTCAAGATGTAAACGAGGGTACAATATGTACCAAGATCGTATGCTTTGGCAAAACTGCCTTACAAAATATCTAAGTTTTTGTCCAACGAAGTTCTTCACGATTGCTTGCAAATTCAAAACTTTACCCTTCCACATGTCTGACATATTATGTTTCGTATTCTATTCGTCTTAGAAATGATTTTTGGTTGAAAACTGTTTACAAACAATAGCTTATCTCGAGACGTCGATGTTTTGTAAATTAAAATACTCAATTGTAGGTAAGCTATGATTAGCTATCTATATTCAGAGTTGCTTCTCGAAACTATCCCAATACACCCTCCCAACGTATAAAACGCCTTGAAAAGAAACATCCCCACACATCGAAAGAGTTTCAATAAGTGTCTATTGTAAGGGAACCCTAACTCTATATATGGGCATCGATCCATTAGCTTGGCCATTGGAAATCAATGTTGAACTTTAGACTGCCCCTGTATTACGGTACATATACATTGAATTGAATTGAATATATACGCCTCGTACTGTTATCGACGCACCGCACTTCGTATCGACGAATATTATAATCCGGAAATACTTGCCACAATGACTGTTCTGGACAGGCCATGTTAACCAGGATGAATGATCGACAAATGCCCAAGATGGAATTTGTATGAATTCTCCAGTGAGAAATCAACATTTGAAGATCGTTTTAATTAAATGTCCTGTTTCATTGTTTTTCTTCTTATCCCATTGTTCACCTTGTTTAATTAGAAGGCTGATCCCAAAGCAGACGGCGTTATATTGACGAGGCTGGGCGGAAGCCCTCGTCGATCATGGGCTCATGGGTAGCAAGTGCAGATTAACACCGTCACGCTTACGAAACAAAGCCGATGATGTTTGTTTCTTTTCGTCTTTGCTTCTTTACAAATTTCGACTGATGAATCAGTTATCGACAGAATCATGTTCTAATTGATGTATTAGATGACTGCTGTATTAGATTCATCGTCCTCAATCTAGCCTCAAGAGCGGTCGGGTTGTCTCTGTGTTGGTACTGTTTGAAGAAGGGTTGGCGTAATTTTATTATGTGTTCTGTTGTTTTACTCTTATCACCACCTTTGCATGATGCTACGGCAACAGACAATGGCTATATACATGACATTACAAGATACAAATATGATTCATTACGATAAGTGGGCAAAGTGCAATAAAAGAAACCAAATCCAACTCATTCTGCTTTAAAATATGCCGAACGCAGCGGAAGGAAACATTATCTGAATTGAATGAAAGTATAATGTCATAGATGACACATATCAACTTTGAAACTACCATGCTGCTGCGTATACTGGCTTTTACTTCGTGACAAAGTTTCAAAAGTAACAGGCGTGGATGGATGAAACAAAAGCTACGCGTGGATTGGTTGTCCTGTAGTCATACAGTTAGTTCAAAAGATACACATGGAATTGCAATTAGATGCAATCGATAACACTACTCATTTGTCATTGAGGTGCAAAATATCTCTATATTGACCGCTGTAATGTGAAGGTAAATTTGCTGTACTCTCGCATGGCATTTTACTACAGAATAACATATTGGCGTATCAGTTATGAGAGCAGTTTAACTAAAGACAGCTACTGGATACGTGACACAGAACAGCTCTATGCTCTTTACCTTATATGTTTTCTAACTGTCAAGCGGCTATTTGTAACATTGACTTATCATCAAAACCTGAACTTTCTTTCGAAGCTGGTTTGAGGAGTTTCGTAAGAACATAATGGAATCTGTTGAATTTGAAAAGAGAGAAATAATATATTCTAGAAAATTGTTAATCTCATTTTTATTCAAATCGCTGACATACACTGGTAGCCGGGATATTTCACATGATCATCTGGTAGATTTCTGCATTATTAACATGAGTGCATGTTTTTTTATTATAAAATAAGATTAATTGGACTTTAAGGAGTTTCATTTTAAAATTCACCTGAAAATACAGTTTCCCATTGAATTGTTTATTTAATCTTAATTTCTTGAAAAGGGTCTACATTTTTGCTTGGATGTTCTGTAAAAGATATCTTGTCTTTACGTCAAAGTTT
>JAVFBZ010181371.1:0-10240 GCA_032466195.1 Katharina tunicata
TTCTGCATTGTTTAGTTTTTATTTTATGTCGTTGCAAACATGTGGTATCGTTTCTTTTGGACACTAGTTTAGTTTGTCTACTTTTACGTGTGAATTGATTGATATTATTCTTTCGTTACAAGATTTGGTTGATTTTTAGCCGTTACGAGCATGCAGTAATTTTTTTCAATTTCCCAAAGTGTTTTACAATCTGTTAAAAAAATGTACTTGGCAGAAAAAATCGCCGTCTCTAGTTTATTAAGTTATATTGTCGAGGAGTTGAAATCTGTCTTGTCTGGGTCTCAGGCGGACAGTCTGGCGAAGGAGGCCCTAGAATTTCAATTTATTTCCGTTCCAGCAAAGCTACAAGTTTCTGAATTGTTATCCTGCTTTGGAAATTACTTTCACTTTCACATTCACTTTGGCAGGGTATCTGTATACGCTCCTTCGCAGCGGCTTTTGATACATACATTTTCTAAAGACCAGTATACCGCTGCTAAAACAAGGCCGATGTTCCCGGGATGGCCACCAGAGGGCACTATTCCAGACAGTGCAATCAAATGCCCGTATTCGCTGTTTCTATACTCAAAACCTTAATATTAACACTGATTGGTTCCCGAGAAATTACGTCATGGCTGTAAACTTGGAGAAAGTAGCGGAACAAATGGAATGCGTGGATGTGTC
Organism: Katharina tunicata; assembly: GCA_032466195.1. Taxonomy (NCBI): domain Eukaryota; kingdom Metazoa; phylum Mollusca; class Polyplacophora; order Chitonida; family Mopaliidae; genus Katharina; species Katharina tunicata. Next base: position 664 of record JAVFBZ010181371.1, read on the forward strand.
ACTAGACGAAAACGTAAAACAACAAATTTGTAGTATAAATCTTCTCAAGATCAAGTTTTATACTGAACATATTTGTAGCCATTAAGTACAATCCAGCTTTTCAACGTAGAATAAACTTTTGGATTAATAGGACACATCTTTATTAACACGTCTTTCAGTCTGGTGCGCTACTTGCATGGGGATGGGTCAATTTGCTGTAACATCTGGGCCATGCTTTGATGTACCGACGTTACTGCAAATCAACGGTTATTAGTCCCACCCCTTACAATATTCAAAATGCCGACTCGTTACTTATAAGGTCATTCATCACAACTTTGTTGAAATGGCCGGCTCTCTTTACGTTGAATATGAATTACGGCAGAATTTCATCTGGCTCGCACAAGCCTTGTATCCACTGATATATTTTATTTATTTCAACATAACTGTTTTATATTTTATAAAGACATATTTTATATGCGACTATATATGTTATTGTCATTGGCCCCACGACCACCGAGGAGTCGCAATAATAATAATTTATGGCTATAGCAATTTACTGAATAACTATACATAAAATGGTGTTTTTTCATGGACAAGCTTGTCATATAGGCTACGCCGGTGAGGCTTTTAATCAAACGTACTAAATAGGGATAAAGGAGAAAGATGGGTGAGTAGAATCATCAAGCGTATATTCCTCACAATTTAGTTGAACCTTGATCCCTGGCCTTGGATACCGCGTAAATAAGCTGCAAGCCAAACACGCAACTGTAAAACGCAATTTGATTGGCCCTCGTTGTCCAGTCTGAAATAGCCCCCTCGTGGCAATCGCGGGTAAATCGGCCTTGTTTTAGCAGCGGCTGTACTGGACTGTGGTACATGTTATGTAATCAACAGCTGCTATCCAGGAGCGCAGGTATCTGGGAAACATCGGAGTTTTATTCCGAGGTACTCTATATGAAGAGTAGCTCGGAATAAAACCCTAGCGTTGACAGGCTATATTGTTGCTATAAAGACTTTTTGTTGCAATTGGTATGTGTGAAATGTATTGAATAGCCTTGTGATGTATATCAGCCCCTCGCTTGACTGTCATGCAAACGTCATTAGAACTAACTACTAGTAGTAGTAGTAGTATAGCCCTGTTTAGGCAAAGGCCCTGGATTCGATTACCAAGGTTGACCATGCGTACTCTATGCGTACATGGCCACAAACTGGTGGGTCTGAACCGGCTCTCATTATCCGGATCAGATTTGTGTTTGCGTTTACACGACAGAATAGGGCGGATTAAATCTGATCCGAATCAGAATAGTCTGCCTTTTTTAACCCACTAAATTTGATGGTTAAACAATAATCCGCATCAGTTTAGTTCACCTACAGGTGGCGTTCGTGGAATACCGTGACGTTGTCTTGGAATGCCGTGACGTTTTTTTTTTATATCGTGTAGCCGCTCGCTCAAGCTAGCTGGCAGTGTGCCAAGATTCCCTCGACGCTTGCTGACAGGGCAGTCAAAAGTGCTGTCCAACCGCAAACCGTCATTAATTGGCGAACTAAAAAAAGCCAGCTCTGATGAGAGCCGGCTCAGTTTAGTTCACATTTTCGAGGCCCGTGTAACCGCGGCTTATGTCTCCTACAGTCACATACCCACCCAAAATTAGGGGTTTTAAGCAAATAATGATAACCTCGATTTTGAACAAGCTGTGAAGTTTGTTCATAAATTAATACAGTTACGGTGAAATAAAGATAATATTCAATTGTCAAAACGTTTGTATGAACCAGGATGAACCCTGTCATAATTCAAATTCAACGTAAAGACGGCCAGCCATTTTTCCTCATATGTATTGATCAATAAAGTTTTTGATCCCGCCGCGTTGAATGATCTTATATTTTACGGGGCATCATTTTGAATCGTATAATGGGCGGGGCTAAAAACCGTTGACAGAGTAAGATCGTTACATCAAAGCGTAGCCCAGATGTAACAGCTGATTGACATTATAATATTCTGCCAGAATTAATCTTTAGTACGGCGAACATTCCCATGTCAAACAAATAATCCCCATTCTAAAAAACGAGAATCTTTGACTCAAACGTTTTAATCTGCCATATTGCTGTTCGCCTAGGAAGAGTTATCCCAGTTGGAACTAAAATTTAGACGATTAATTCACCAGCGCACTTCTTTGCGGAAACGGTATCACGACAAGGACGAAAAGAATCGCTTGTCATTGCATTAGTGTTCATATTCTTCTCAATATTGAGAAAGGTACGAGTCTATTTTAGTATGAGCCGAGGGGTTTTAGGCATTTGTATAAACCAGTCCACTTTGTAATATAACTGTGAACTATATAGCGAGGCTGCTGGCCCTTGATTTGATCAATCGACCTACCACGCCAGTTCGCCTCTGTCAAGTGCTTTGGCTCTCTTTTTGCATTGGTCGTTTTGTGTTTTGTTAATCTAAATAGTTCGATTTTATTTATTTGTTTTCTGTGCTGTTTCATGCTCAATGTATATTTTGATTGGTATAGAATGCACTTGATGTCCTTCAGGATGCGTTTATCTACATGCGATATAAATATTGCCTGCAGCGGTAAATATACCGCTAATGGGCTGAAAATGGTCAGTCATTACACAAATCGGAGGGGACGGAGATAGGTGATTTGGAACAAGAGTGGGATCTTAAGCAGAAACTATGGTTTCTGTCTTATGTCAAGACAACATACATTTTTTTTTTTTTTTTTTCATTTCATTTATTCACCAGAAATATATAAATAAAATACACAATTTTGTTTAGAAGCATAGGATAATAAATATGTATAAAATAAATGAAAGGGAAGTATTTTCTGGCGGGAGTAGAAACCCCAAGGGGCTTATTTTATCTCATTATAAAAGTAGTTAACTGGTAAGGTGTAATTATAATACCTAATAAAATTGGTTCGGTTGGTGAACATATATACAATTGAATTTAAATAAGAGATAACTCTGTCTAGGAAAACAAAAAACTCAACGGTATAGGGAGAATGATTTACTCTCTATTTTAGAATGAACTTAATAGCCAGAGGGACTATAATATGTCAGGGTCATAAAAAGTTACGTAAAATTGCGCGATTAATAGTCAAGACAACAGATTATAAACATCCTTGTAAAAACAATTATTGATGTGAGACGGATTGAATCAACTTATACCTGCGAAGGAAACACGTCAAAATTTGCATGTTTTTTAATTGTTAAAAATCCAAACCGGTGAATTTAAAAAAAAAAAACTTTCATGATAAGTTGTAGGCATACTTGTTGTTTACAAAACCGGAAGTGGCATGTTTTATGTCAAAGGTTATAGCAGATTAGGTCCATCCTCTAATAGATTGTTTAAATCTGATGTTATTGATTTTCATTCGCACGGGTGCCTCTGGTTTAAAAAATTACACGTACAAAATGGATTTAATGGCATTGGATTTAAATTATTATTTGATCGGGGTTATTTCCCGCCCTTTTTGGTGAGTTCATTATGTATTTAATTGTCTTTTTCTTTTTTATTTGTTGGGGGCGAAGGGGGAGCGGGCAAAAGTCAAGCTTTAATTTTAAAATAACACCGTATTTGGAAATCAAGGACCCATCACCTGACGCTCAGTAGCACATGGGTACCGTGGGGTATAAGATAACGCAAACAATTGGATAAAATGTCAAAAAAACTTTTAAAAATGTCTAATACCCGATTGTCTTTAAATGTTACGATAGTAAAATCATTTGACAATTATTAAATAGTACATGTCAGTTACGTAACAATTGACATACCGCAAGTGCATCTAAACCATAATCTTGAGGCTAAAAACCACAAACGTGCGGTTTCCGCTTGGCCCTGTACTTTGCGATAGGGGGCCATCTGTCATTGCCGTAATCACATCTAATTAGGTTTAATATGATTTAATGACTTGCGGGAAATTAGTATAATTAACGTAGCAAGATAACCGTCATTATAAAAAAAAAAACAGCTAGCCAGATATGTATACCTTCTCTTACAGGCATACATGCAATAAGAGGTCGAGACACTATTAAACATAGCCTACTCACAAATTTTGGACAACTACTGGGGACTATTTCATAAAACAATTTCTGACTTGTCAACATTTTAAATGCCATTGATAGCTGAATTTAAAACTATAATATGCTACTAAACTATTCATAAAACGATATAAACTTCAATCAATTTAGATAAAAACCGACCGAGTATGTAAAATAAGATTTAGCCAATAATCTCTTTAACTATAATCTTTGTGCATCTAAACCCAAATGAAATTCGCTCGGTTACCCCGGGTTTGTTTGTGTGTTTATTGTGCATACGGCGGTAATTAGGCTTCCGGCGAACACAATGTAAGATTTCTAGGCATATTGATACACCTTCCACGGCCGAACTAAGTGATGAGAGCGAAATAACGAGAAATCACGCGAGGTTTGGCCGATTACCATTGTGCCCGACACGTCGTGATATTGGTGAAATAAACAAAAGTACAACCAAACGAGCAGACCAATAGGTCTTACATTCCAGACACATATACACCTCTACCAAATCGCTTGAACTATAGACTACCGGCATGATGCTAGTTTATAGTCATTTGTGGTTGTAATTTTTACTTTTTAAGATAATTCTCTCAAAGTTAAACATTTTTTAAATTTAAAAGTAAGCCATTCGCGAGTATTTCTTGTTTGGAATAAATTTATTTCGTGGAATCGACAATTGAACACTGACCTGGTCCGGACAGTAGTATAGAATGACGATTTGATCTATTGTTTGTTTGATTGGGGTTTACGCCTCTCGAATCAGTCATACTGTATGAATTAATATGATTTCTAGCAGAAATCCGCACTGTTCAAATCCAGAATTATTATACGAGGTTACAGAAATTCGAATAATGAAGGCTGTGGCACTAAAATCAAATCTGATCTTCAGATACACACTCTGGAACAAAACGTTAAACGTTGGGGAAAAAAGGCCACAAACATGCATCAGCACGTTCTATCTGAGTCGTTTTGGTACCAAAACAACTGTATCTAAATACTGGAACATTATTCAGACTGCTGTGTCTGTAAAACATCCCCTAGCTAGCCTCTCACAACATACACAAGAGACAAAGGCTGAGGGAAATACTCCAGAAATTCAAGATCTAATTAAACTGTATGTTTAACTACGGTGTAATCAAACTCATGTACCAGATAAAATGATTTATCTATACAGTCGTTGGCTCCTGACGAGGGTATACGAGAGCAAATATATATGGACATTTGATCATAGTATCAACATTGTATATTTATTACACCAAAAATAACCCGAAACACTGAATGTACACGTTAATGTTTTCATTACAGTGTCGAGCCTGAGGTCCACTCCGCAGATGATTGTGGGTGTGGCTTACCGGACCAGTGTCTTTTTCACTTTTTCACTTTCCCTATTATTATTATTTGTTATTTTACTCATAAATGGCGGCGTTCCAACATAATCGGAAAAGGAAACTACCCTAAACGACACTTAAGACACCACAATACATTTACAGAATGAGAAACAAGATCCTACAACAAATCGGCTTCCTGATGCCCATTAGCTCCGAGAGCACCAGGGCACACGACGCTCCCATCCAACCACCTGCATAATTTTTCTACCAATCTACATCTCAGGAATACTCATGAATGCGATTTACACATTCTTTGCGATAGTCTTTTGTTCCAGTGTACTATTATTCCCGAGTACCAGAATATCATAGATTATCTTGTGCGTATCTACGAGTAAAATTCCTCAATTTTCTCGTCGAACACAATGCACATCATTACAATTCAGTGAACATCTAGTTTCTAAAATTACTTTCTCCTGGTATTTTTAGACCTCGTCTGATTTATATATAGATTTTCACGCTTTCTGTATTTAAAGTTCAAAGTGTTTTTGTGCTACTATATTATGTAACCGCCATCTGCATTACGCTCTTTGTAATACGGGATATATAAAATATTATTTTATCTCAACCTTTAAATAGGATATCCTGAAAGCAGATAGCGTGGGAATTACACGAGTAAGATAAAAATTGAATAAAAAAATATCTGCCGGTCGGGAGTGTCCAATCTGAGGAAATGCTAATTTATATATATAGATATTTCATTTCAGTTATACTTCCTGCTTCCTTTCCGTATCATTACTCGTTTATTGCTTCATTATAGAGGTGACAAAAGGCGGCTCTCGTTATCCAGTTTTCTTTCTTTTTTTGTTATTCTTCCCTGGGACTCTTCGTTCAACATGCTATTTCACATCAGTCTGAACATAAGTCCAAGTAACCCCACGATTGGAAACTCGCACAAAACTGAGGCCAAAACCTTGCACCATAATCTGATAATGCGTCATGGATTTGGGTCGCAAAGCAAAATCTGTGAGCCAAATAGGCCTAACCGAATATGTTATTTTGAAAACTTAACGCATAATTAATCTATAATGAGCGCCAACCATCAAGCGTATATCATATATCTTGAACCCACTTGAATTAGTCGGGTTTTCTGAATTTCTGATAGTGCCTGAACTAAATTTATAACGAAATCCTCCATTATCTTTTAATTTTCATTAAGGACAACAATAATCCAAGAACGTTCCGAAATCTGACGCAAAAGTACACACAAAACATTGTCAGCGTGATGGCCGCTAACAAGTGTTTAGACACGTGCACACATTTTGAGAATGTGTGCCATCCCTCGACATATTATGAAAGTTGAACCAAAGTTAAAAGGTAAGATAGCATTGAAGATGTCAATTTTGTTATCTGAGACACTTATTTGGACGTTTTTAGATATGTTAAAGGCGTTTGTTAAACTTGTACAAAAGCACAATGGGTAGATTTCGGACGTTAGTTTTTGTCCGCCAGAAATTAATTAAAAACCTATTGTCTGACCACCTCGTGCTAACTTGTACTGTGAGAGTGATTTGTGACACAATTGTGAACTGGAAAAGATTTAAAAATGGCGTGGCTCAGCTATATTACTGCCCAATCTGATCACGCGAGATCTCCTATGTATGACGAAAACAAGACAGGCCTTGTGGGGACATGTTTTCCGCCTGATTATGGGGTTCAAAGGTTGACCTATAGTGCTATAATCTTGACGGGGAAGTATGTCAAAAAAATGTGCCTCGTGTACTAGATAATTGTTCATACGAGGGAAACTCGATAGACTTATCCCCATGGCTCTATTTGAACATGTAATAGTGCACACGGTAGTTCTTTTCTATTTTCCCAAGCAGCACTTAAAACATTTTGTTTTTTCAAAATTCTAACTTCAGTTGCAAAAATATAAACCTGTTGATAGCATGTACTTTGTTGATAGCCTGGTTTCGTTTCATCATAAAACATTAACTGTATCTTTCAAAAGATTTCTAAAGTTGAGTGCGCGGATTAAAGTGAAATCACTCCGCTAAACGAAGCACAGCTGTGTGGCTTGCCATTTTGATTCTCAATATCGACCCCAGTTAAATTTTAGCAAATTAGAATACAACTGTTTCGAAGACTATAAAAAGCTTATATTTCCATCATGACATCACGTTAACTCAATCCACAAATCAATTCCCTTGTTGTCATATGTATCGCATACTTTCTACGGACTTTTTGGCCTATTGTGACTAATATATTTGGTCCTGGGATATATGCTTATAAAGGCCTACCTTAACTTGCAGCGGAAAACTGTTAACCTGTGTGCAGCGTTTGCCTGCAAAGGCAGATGCCTCGCACTATACAGGTTGCTGTTTCCGCTGAGTTAAACATGTCTGACTTCATTAGTGGTCGATCTTGTACTTTCGACTAGACGTTTTGAAGTTAAAACAGACTTGAATGAAGATAAGGTGAATTGAATTAGTTTAATTCCAAATTGTATCAAATGTTGGTTCAACTCGATCGACCATTGTATATTCATGTATAGCAGTGCGTCAGCTCTTATGTTGGGTCAGTTTACACACATAGATACATGACTAGAATTAATGAACTCATGGCCGACAATGCCGAGATGAAAGTAGGTACAGTGGTGAATAGTACTTTGTGACCATTTTTAAGTCTCCAGTTGTGAAGAGCAGCTGAACATTGAGTAATGTTCGTTCTTTAACATTATAATGCATCAAGGCGAATAAGTGATTTGTTCAATATAGGCCCGCGAGCTGCGCAGACGCTATCTCGTCTGCTTTTACATATTTAACAGAGAATGTCAACGTTGGCTTTCATGTTGACTAATATTTATTGCGTGGGTAAGCAAAATGACTTCTCGACCACGCCATTTTCGTTGACGACTTGACAAGGTCAAATACAATAATTTTTAACGTGGTCATTTTTTTTTTCATTTGTCACCCGGTTACATCGAAATAATTCTTCAAAATGGTTTTAAAATATCATACCCAAATAAGTCGTACATGTAAAAAGCTGAATGACATGATTGTAACAAAGCAACCGATTGTTTAAGGCCTTAGTAAATTTCCCGCAAAGTTCAATTCTTGTAGCGTCAGTCTGAAACCTTTTGTCACTTGACAGCAAGCAAGGCGAGGCTTTGTTTTACTGTCCACGCAAATCTTCAAGTATGGCGTGGGACAGCTTAAGTTGACACGACTTTTTTGTATACTTTTGTTAGGAGAAATAAGTCCATTGTCCTTGTATTGTTTACACCAGAGTTCCACTTCATCTCTAAAGGTTAAGACGTTCCTCAGCCAGACTTCCGTCTCTTATTTCATTCACTGCGATCCGCGCTTTTCGTTTTATTTTTCGTTCCACGAGAGAATTTCGTTCCACGGGAGAAATTCAACTTAGCTTACATGGTGACATGCAATCTCATGTGCGTTTTTTCTCTCATTAATCAATAAGACCATGGCGAATTGCGATCTGCAGTGCTTTTTTTTTTCTCCACAAGCCTACATATCCATTCTTAATTGACTAGATATGTAAAATCGAAGTTCAAAATTGTACGCGTATACATGTACAACAATTGTACACTTTGCCCTCTTGCCAATGAAGGGCAATACGTTTCGACTTTACTTTCATGCTGTTATACTTAGCACTGGAGGAACACTATCTTTCCAACAGAGCTGATACTTGAAGTGACGTAACATCAATCGTTATTTTTACTGCCTATATATAGATCAAATACACCGCCGTCATTTAGCGTTAATCAATCAATCAAAAAAACAATTAATTTGTACAATCCCCTGTTCCACTTACACAATTTACCGTTTATATGAAATATTCTTTAGACTTGTTGGCGAAGTCTAAAAATATCAACCAAGGTTTATAAATAGCGGGAATTGTATTAATTCATGAATGGGGGGACCACCAGCGTTTATACTTGAGCGAAACTGGTTCTTAATATAACCTAAATAGAATGTCTAGTCTGTTAATTACATTAAGTCATACATAACTATCTTAATCAGGAAGTATAAAAAAAAATCGCAATTACAAATATGTCCATTTAAAAAAACCCTTCTCAGAATGAAGGAAATATCTGCGCTCATTAATGAATTATCTCTGTCGATTACATGGCACTCCGGGCTATTCCCCAGCTCTGTCGATTACATGACACTCCGGGCTATTCCCCAGCTCTGTCGATTACATGA
>JAVFBZ010181371.1:10445-35212 GCA_032466195.1 Katharina tunicata
CTCCGGGCTATTCCCCAGCTCTGTCGATTACATGACACTCCGGGCTATTCCCCAGCTCTGTCGATTACATGACACTCCGGGCTATTCCCCAGCTCTGTCGATTACATGACACTCAGGGCTATTCCCCAGCTCTGTCGATTACATGACATTCCGGGCTATTCCCCAGCTCGGTCGATTACATGACATTCCGGGCTATTCCCCAGCTCTTGTTTGCTCGAATGCAAATCACAAATGAAACCGTATTTTCGTTACATTCGTTACATCATTTATAACAGAAACTAATTCAGAAAAAAATGCAGTTGAATGTATAGTAGAATAAGATAGTGTATATGCGTTGGGTAGGCTTGATTATTCGAGGAGTATGGTCGCGTCTGTTTGATTGTTTTATATTGGGGGCTCTACGCTGTATATACTAAATGTTATTTCACACTTGTATAGGGGTGCCAGCCTAATAGGCGTAGGAAACCACACGTTATAAAGGACAGTATAAACACAGCAAAAGAAACAGGACACCTCAACACACAGTCTTCCTGATGCTCTCTAGCTCCGATAGCACTAGGACACAATACACTAACCAACCATTTATTTTAGAGCACATCTGTTGTATAGGTCTTACAGAACTGAATTTAGATATGTTTTTATATATTAGAATTTAAGTTCATAAAAAAAAAATCACTTACGACGCCAAAACAGACGTATTAATAGATAAAATAAGAAAACGTTTAAAAACAAAATTGTACAAGCCAAAAACACTGCGGAATAACATGTTTTATAACATATGTAGCAAAAAAAACATGTCGACAAAAACAAGTCAACCACAGATATAAAAAAGAAAGCCCAGCATGGAATACTTTGAAAAATAGTAAATCAGAGAATATGTTTGCTCTTTATAAATGAATCATTTCTAAAAATAAATATGAATCTATTCAAAAGCTAAAGATAGATATACAGTTACAGAAATAGTATCTTGTTTACGGTCGGGAAACTGCACGCTTCAGTGTCTTTCTATATAGCATTATTGCCATTCGTATAGCATCATTTTAAATCGAATTCAAATGCATTTTAGATTAAGAGACATCATTCTAACGTTTTTGGTTTCCGGTGGGGTTTTTTTTAAATACATATTTTAAGAAGTTGTGTAATCTCTGATGAAAAACTGCTTGTTTTTCGATGTGATTTGCATTAATGCGGTTGCCGTCGTCATGTTAGTGGAACAACCTTTATTACGGCATAAAGCCTCAAAGTCCAATTAAACTATTGACTTGGTATTGATAGGGGCCTCTCAACCTTAACAACACCCACCTGACTGGTTTCTGAGCTAATGGGAATCAGAAAGTTTATTTGTTGTTACGTCCTGTTTGGGGTTCTGTGAATGTCCTGTGTTTACTTTTTTGCTGCCAGAGTCGTTTATGGTGGTATCCTCCATCTTTCGACACGCCTTCAACTGAGTGAAATAAACTGCCGTGTGGGGTAAAATCCCTATCAATCAAACAAGCAAACCTATACACTGTTCTAATTTTAACATTTATCAGGAGTTACAAACCAACCGTATTTGGTCAAATTTTAGTTTGTGGACCTGATCGGCTTTCACACAATTGATGAATGATTCTGTTCCAGATAAGTCTCTCCACGCAGCTATTATTGTATATCCCAACTAATCATCCACTGAAAACCTAACCGCAAAGAACTTGAATGACGAGATATTCGTCTCCACAACACCAAACAAATAGAGCACTGTTAACGCACCACCAAATGTCGTTCCGCTCCACATGGTTCATGAATACATCTGCGCAAACAGGTACACGCTTGAGCTGGACTTTTTTCAATTGAAAGCAGGTAAACAAGGTCCAATAAAGACGGAGAGGCTGCAAAGCTACATATAGATCTTTTCATGGTTGGCAGAATGCCAAAATTCCAAACTTTCAATTTCTTTCTCCATTGCTGTATCTGAATAAAAATCCGAATAACAAATGACTAAACTTAAAGCACACTTCCCTAATTCATTTTGCTAGCTATAGCAGTGAAGCTATAACACTTGACATGTGTAATTTAATACCTTAGGGCCCTTTGTCTTAAAAGTATTTTGTTGTCGTTGTGTCTTGTAAGTATATCGACAAGGCTGTTACCCTTCACAGTATGGCCGACATACATCCGACGAGAGGAAAAATCTTCGTTTCACATATTTAACAAATCTTCTGGCTAAGGCCTTAGGGTTGTATTTTTCGTTGTAGCTCCCTCTGACTTAGGTTAGAATGTTTACAGATTACATTCGTTCTATTATATACTCAACAGTGTAGTACATTATCTTCCAAACAGAGCTAATACTTGAAGAGACTGCAGTATTTAGGAGTGTTAGAGGCTACTGTCACTGCTTATACTGTTGCCGCCGTCATATAAGTTATACATATGAAGTTTATTTGAACTCTTAAGCTTATACAGCTCACTGAGCAACATTTACAATACATACAATAAAGTGACATGATGGCGGACACAGTATCACGATTTACATGTATAAGAAAATAACAAAGATACAATAATACTGTTATAATAAATAGCAGTACAGCAAACTGTACTCACCAGTTAGTTGAGGATAGAAAGACGTCTCCTTTCAAACGATAAATATAGGATACGCCCTAACTTTCTTAACTGGTTAACGTTGGTTTTTTATAATAATATTTTTTGATGTACAATTTTCTTAGGTCATCATAAAGAGGACATTCCAATATAAAATGATATTCGTCTTCAACTTTTCTCAAATTACAGAATAAACATAATCTTTCGGACAATGGTTTGTTTATGTATCTTCCTCTTTCGACTTCTAACTGATGGGAAATGGTTCTTATCTGACAGATACATTTTCTTGCTGTAAACGATAAATCTTTTTGGAGATTAAACTGAACTGTAAAAATATCTACTACATATGTATATAACACACACTTTGACCTGGAGAATAAATCAAATTTTAAGTTGGATATGTAATTATCTTTCAGAGTCTGTCCGAATTGTTTTCATTTTGCACAAATTGTTGAGTCCAAACATAGCCATATCCATTTCTTTCTCATTCATTCTTTATGTTAGGTAACCATGTGGCCTTCTTTTTACCAACTCCTATCCTCCTATATAAATCAACATATACATACTTAATAATACAGTTTTCGGTTTTCAATGTTTTCAACCAATACTTTATTATTCGTATTTTCCTTGAAATAATCAAGGGAAACCTACCCAAATCACGAGACACCATGGGCCAGTTGCTCAAAGCAGTGTTAGCCGCTAATACAAGATTAAATCACTAATAGCGGTATTAGAGATGGACCGTCAACATGGCGTGACGTCATCTAATCTAAACGAAACAATGCTTTTCTACCTTGATTTGCTCATATTATACTTGTAAGTCGAAACTTACCATTATAGTTAAAAGTAATCCCAAAATAGTTTTTTTCTTTCTCCTAAATATTTTTCAATTTTAAAAGTGAAATTCCCTTGGGCACGGCGTTAAACATCAATAAATCAACCAATAAATCACAGTTGCAGAACACAGCCCCCATGGTTTATAATAGACCATTCCCGATCACGGAGTTAAACATAGAGGTAGCCAGAAAGCCAACGTGGTTCTGGAGTTCGTATGAACTCAACACAAAATAAAAACAAATCAAAACTTAAATAAAAAAAATGATAAGGCATTTTATTGGTGGTCATTAAACAGCAATTAACTCGTCTGTCTGAATCGCCTCTTGCGAAACACAAAAGACGGTGGCATAAAAAGAGATCGGGATACAAGACTCGTGTTGTTCCTTCATGGTGGCCTTTTCGTCAAGCCAAATGTTATACAAGAAAAAATTACACGGCATGCTTCAGACTAAAAATAAGTTTATATTAAATAGTTTATATTCTTGTTCTCTCTTTTGGCTATTTTATGTAAAACACGGCCGCGTGCAACAATTCCGCTGTTATATAACCTCGAAGAAATTGTATCATGAAAGAAAGAATTTCCAGTATTATTTTAAAATAACCTAAATTGTACGACTTGTTTACAAGTGGATTGATTGATTGACTGGTTGATTGGCTGTATTTTAAGGCCGTGGTTAAAGGTGTTTCACTTATTAATGACTTTGGTGTAATAAGGTTGTTTATATCGTCACACTAACACAACCTTAAAATGTGACGTTTCTTGCCCTGTTTGTAGGAATAATATTCATCCAGTGCTAAGGAAGGACAGTACAGTTACGCTTGGTTCTGTATCGTTGTTAGTTTACTGCGTTAACTATATATAACGAACCAAACCAGTGCTGAACACAAATGTGTCATTACCGATTTTAACTTGTCCAGTTAAGTTATTTTCAATTCTGTTTTGCAAAAATTTAACTATCTGAGATATTTTACATGAAAATGCCCTCCTCGTCCATTTGTAACATCTAAAATGTAATTTTATTTGTCAACGAGTAGCAAGATGGCGGCCAAATTCATGGGAATATGGGAATTACAATGTTTTAGCATGGCGCAGTTCTGTAGCTATCTTGGAACATGCTGCCCTTTAGACACAGGGAATAAAAAAGTCCAGTGACAGGGCATAACTCTTTCATTTTATAATAACGCTAGTTTGGCTGTTTATTGTTTCAATAACATTGTCATGGCATTCTTATGTATAACATCATTGAGCACGGCGTTAACCACTTCAAAATCAAGCACACGTGACCCGAATGAAATGGACTCAAACAAAAAAACAAAGCATAACTTCAGAATGCATTTTATCTGTGATCGCACAATAGCAATTACCTCGTCTGACTTGAGGGACGAAAAAACAAGATGGCATTGCAACTGTTCAGGATTGATGCTGTCTCTTCGTGGTGGTCGGTTCATCCAGACAAATAATGTACAAGAAACATTATACATGAGTCTAAACGTGTTTACTTATTATTGTATTAGCTATGTACACGCGACAAAATTCCGTTATCACATCGCGTTAGATTGTTTGTTTGTTTGATTGTAATGTCGTACTCAAGGGTATTTCATTTATATGACGACGGATTCTCCACTTCTTAATCTGCTCTACTCAATACGGCGGAAAACCGGGAGGAAACCTCGTAAAAACCGCTCCCGCGATTGCCGAAGTCACTTTATGTGACTCCCTCATATACCTCAGGTCAACTGGGAGACTCGAACCCGTGCGGTACATCGACGGAGGATCTGCAGTCAGACGCGCTAAACACTGAGCCACGGCGCGGGCCCCATCGCGTTAGAAACTTGGGTATTATGATATGAAGGACGTACAGTCAAATTTGGTGGGTAAACAATAATCCGCATCAGAAGCCAGTACGCGTTCATGTAAGATACAAAAAGCTTATCAAACTTTAGGTGCACCAAATTGATAAAGGATTGGCTCGAATGTTTGTAACATACCCTAAAGTTGTGCTTGAAGTTTATTGTATAATTGCCTAATACACTTAACCCAATAAAACGACGTTTAAACACAACGAGCGTTTCGGTTGGAAATTCATCTGATGTTTGCAAGTTTATTTGTCTATTTGATTTTTGTTTTACACTTAAGTAAAGGTTATTCACTTAAATGGTGGATTGTTTTCCTTTCCGACAGGGGATCGATCCAACGACCTAAGCTAATATCACAGCAGACTCTCTACAACGAGGCATTATATTTGTTGCTATCGGAACAGGGAATTATATATAACTCCCGAAATCAACCAGCCATTAAGTGTAACTTGGTCACACTAAAAGTGACTTTCTGCTCTAAAAGTAAAATGGTGACCTCTGTGTACTAGTTTGACCCCCAGCAGGTTCAACGTACCTGGGGGAAAGCTATTTTAGACCCTTTTTTTAATTTGAAATTTAAATTTTAGCCTATTAATGTATTTAAATACGTATACCATTTAAGAAGTACACCATATATCTAATAGAAGTCGAAGGAAATACCAGCGAGTAGAAGAAAGGAAGAAAAATGGAAAACAGGTCAATTCGGTAAAACATCATTGAAATAAATTAAAATGGTATATACTGATTACCTTGTTGTTTTAAAGTTTGGGTCATAATATCATTCGTTTGCCAAATCACTGTTCTTATAATCAAAACTATTTCGTTATGACTTCCGTAGTTGTTTTTCCCAGTAGTATCAAGAGAGATGCTGGTAGTCACGTTAAGGGTTAAAATTCAGGAATATTATGGATTTTGTTTTTTTGCTAAATTCTTAAGCTAGCACAATTTCGTTATGACGTCAGTATAGTTTTTGATGTATAAAGAAAGATGCTGGTACTACAGCTTTTCTTGCTTTATTCTTAAGCTAGCTCTTCTGACTTCAGCGTATGAAATAAACAGAACAAAAAAAGGAAATTAATTTTTAGTAATTAGAATAATGAGACAGACGACAAAATGGGTTACTCAAAACACAAGATATCCTTTTGTTGTCTGATATAGTTCGTCGTGAGAAAAAAAAAATATTCAGGTTTTATCAATGCTATGCTGGTAGCTCTTGGGAAGGTTATTTCCCTGTCAGCCATTAAATGACCTTATGACCTTTGATCGATTAATGTCACACAAATATTCACCGATTGGATGTGAAGTTGACAGAGATGGTAATCAATCAAACGCCATGAGCCTTGAGTTGTCGATAAACCGTTTTGATTGATTGATTTCCAGTTTGCTTGATAAAGTAGATACTAAGATTTTGTCTCGGTGAACTGGGCTCAATCATTGTACGTAAAGTAAGTATTAGGTTTTACTAAAAACAGAAAACTTAAAACAAATGAAAGAACAGCTTCGTGCGATTTTTTTTGACAGTAAATGACGTCACCTTTAAAAGTTTAATCTGCGATGACGTCATTTATAATCACAAATTTTCTTACTGAAGTTATATTAAACTACCCCACTAGTACTAATTTGATAACGAAACATTACACATTATTAAAATAAACCCATGGATATTATAATAAATTAACAAGCATCTATATTGTCTTCTTTTTTTTTTTTACTTTTTCGGTTTGTTATGTCAAAATAAAGATTATTTCACTTATATGAGTTTTACGAAAAGTCCCCAGTATGATGAATAATGTCGAAAACGGTTACATTTAAATTTGAATTCAATGCTTGTCAACAGTCGGAATCAATATAAAGACACCGCATATTTTGGGTGTTTTAGGACTGTATCGGAGATTTTTCACATATATGATCGCGATGCCAGTATCATTGGTGTGTTTAGAGGGAAAACACCTTTAACGTGATGTGACGTAATCTAATACAAGATCAAACTCATACGGTTTTTGGGACGCCTTTCTCGTTTTCTTTCTTTAACAGTTTATTAATCTCAATCACACCAGGCATATACAGAGGTCCAGTTATGGTGTTGATAACAATGTTTAACACTTACTAAAACTAAACACAAAATGAAGAAGTAAAAATTAAAGATATATTACTATACATGTACAAATTGCGAAATAAATTACCACAGATTATGCAAGACAAAATTATTTTACGACAGCGCCACTTATACGACTTTAAAACTATTACAAATATCTGACAAATAGAGCAATTGATTACAAATGTTTTGTCCCTGGAATAATTAATAATGAGTCTTCGGTAAAAGTTTCTTATGATTGTATGAAATAGACGTTTGCCCTTAAAACCCTGTTTGGTCAACGTACCAATACATAAGATATCTCTGGATAAGCTACATTTCTACCAGAGATAAATCATGACACGAAGATTGCCGCGCCAGTATCATTGGGTTGGAAAATATCCAAGCGTCAACTGCCTGATGTTCAATTGGTGTTTATTTGTTTCTGTATTTATTTATTTATTTAATTGGTGTGTTTCGTCGTACCCCTAGGGAATCTCTTATGTGGCGACTCTGCGCTGCAAATGTATGGTGGAAAACCGGGAAGAAACCTAGTTAAAACCACCCCGCGATCTTCTCAGCCTCCGGATAACCCTTCTATACGTAAGATCGACAAGGGGGTTCGAACCTTAACCGGGCACAATGAAGAAGACTCGGCTCCAATTGCTGAGAGGAACGCCTGTTTGAAAGCTATACGCTGCGCCGATGTAGAGCGGCCACCACGTCCCTGATTGGTTTCCTGTTCAGCATACAATGTAACACGGTATGCATTCAAGCGCGAATCCCATTATAGGGAAAGTTGGATCGCTCAGACAAAAAGTCATTCACAAAAGTAATAAATATGTTAAAAAAAAACATGATAAGCATGTAAAGTATTTAATCGACTATTGATTGCGGTCTATCATACATCGTTAAGATCGTAACGAACGATTCATTCAAATTTGCAACCTCAAGGCTTATTCAACGTTCATTATGATCAAACACGTTCACATCAAAGAAGCCGATGATTTCCTTTTTTTAAAACCTGTTTGATCATAATGATACATTACATTATGCAAATAATGAAATGTAATCACGTTTTATATAATGACCATTTGGGGTCATAGAAAGTGCATGTCTTGATTTGAGAAATTCCGAGCAGGACTATAAATAATTTAGAAGAATAAAATCTACGACACCACACGTTGGCTTTTATCTAGAAATATTGCTTATTTCAAACAACTGTATCTGGATTTCAGTTTATCTTTTGAATCAATTTTTATTTCTTACGTTATTTTTCATGGTGACATCATTTTTATACCGATTTTGAATTGCTGGCAATCCAAGAATAGCCTGGTAAAAACTGTGACCTTTGAACTATTGAAATATGCCTGCCCGCCCCAACACCACCGCAGTCTCACGCTACTTAAAGGAAAATGTGCAATGTAAATAAAAAACAATTTGAGTTTGTTGGAGTCGGAGTCGTTTATGGAGTCGGTTATTTTTGTTTTCAATTCCCATTTGGCTATTTTTTCGACAAATTTCACTTACTTACCAGCACATTGTCGTTGGGAGGGTAGTGCTATAGTGTGCCTGTTGGCATGGTAGTATAGTGATCACGATATCTTGTTTATGCGGCATTTAGAAGCTGGGTACATAAACAAAAACATGACTAAGATTGATTTTCAACCAATTATATACCCAGAAGATGAAAATCCATCTTAGTCATGTTTTTGTTATATTGATCAGGTTGGGAGGGTATTGTATTTGGCCTTTTGGGGAGGGGAGTACATTGGCCCGTCAGGAGGGTAGTGTAGTTGCATGTTTGGATGGAGACTCTTTTGTATATCGGGATGGTAGTACGTTAGCTTGTATGGCGGGTATTGTATTTAGCCTGTTGGGCGTGAGAGCCGTTTGTGCGTGGAGCTTCCAAATTCAAGCCACCATACAAGATTCAGGGCTTCTTGACATGCTCATCCCTGCGATTCGTGCAGTCACTTGTGAGTTAGACGTGAAGAAGACCGAATGAACTTAAACAATACTTGTAAAAAGGACATGTTGGCGTCAAAACTGACTATTTTAATAAAAATAAATTATACTTAACAGGACCACATATTTTAAGAAAGGTTTTCGGCGTCGACTTTAAATCATTTTGAAATTAATCATATAATGTCGATTTCTAGAACCCGAGCGCGTGCAGTGGCGAGCGAGCAAAGCAATAAATCATTGATCATTAGTCTGGAAAAAAATCTATCACTATTCAAATCTGATAGTGTATTCTGAAGGGTGAAGGAACTTGCATGCTAAAAAAAGTGACGTCTGTTAAACATAGAAACGATTATCTCTTGAATTAGAAACTTGTAAGGCCAGTGTGTACTCGCGTGACTTGCTGTTTTAAAAGTATGGTAGATTGTTTGGCCCAGTGGTCTTTTGTAATTTATCACGAGATTAAGAGTAACTCCTAATATTTATTCTACTCTAGAATGCGACTTTTATTGTACACAGCATGTACGCAAATTCCGCTGTAGAGAGCATGTAATACAAAAGTGATCTTGTACACAGAATTTACGAACGTGTTTCTAGAAAGCATGTACGTACGTGTAACTGTACACAATATTTAAGAGCCTGTTATTGTACACAACACGTACGAATGTGTTACTGTACAGAAATTGTACGCACGTGTTATAGCCATCATTTAAGAACGTGTTATTGTCCATTGTACGTACGAACGTGTTATTGTACACAGCACACGAGAACGTGTAAATGTGCCAAGCATGTACGAACATGTTATTGTACACAATGTTTAAAAACGCAGTATATTCTAACATGCTTGTAAACAGAATTTACGAACGTGCTTCTTGACAGAATATGCATACGTGTAACTGTACACATCTGTTAGAGCGTGTTACTGTACACAACATGTACAGATATGTTATTGTATACAGATTGTTCGAACGTGCTCTTGTACACAGAATGTACGAACATGTTATTGTGCCCACAAGAAGGTGTTATTATACACAGGATGTACGAGATCGTTATTGTACCCACAAGAAGGTGTTATTATACACAGGATGTACGAGATCGTTATTGTACCTACCCATCCCTCCCATGTACACATCATATAATAACATCAAATATTTCTTGTACGTGTTATTGTACATATCATATAATAACTTACACTTCTACAAAGAATTGTCGAACATGTTAATGTATAGAGAATGTACGAACATGCTATTGTACACAGGATGTACCTTACTTTCAGGGCTTCTTCTCACAGGATTAGAGTACCTTTACCTTCACAAGGCTTTTAGTCTTAGCTGAAGAAGAAAAAGGAAGTACTGATAGGGCCTTTGACGTTTTACTGTTGTCGATTTGATTTAATACATTTTAGCTTTGTTTTTACACTTGCGAATCTGTTTATATGTAGGCATTTTCATCAAAACATCAAAGTAAAATGACGATATTCCGGTTAGAAAGAAACACTGCTTGGTGAATTTAAAATATAATTATTCAACGGAATAAGTAAATTATTTTTATGTGAACAAACATTTTGATGAATAAATTGAGTTCAGTGTATGTTATAAAAATAATAACGTTTGTCTCTTTTTTCACCATAAGACAATTGGCAGATTGCCAACTATTTAAAGTCTTCAGGTCTAAAAGACGTCTATGAACAAAGATTAAAATAGACTGACAGCCTTGTGCTTTACAGGCGTAAAACGTAAAAATGTTTAACAATACAATCTTTATATATAGCAGATTGGAACCTACGGGGATTGGCCGATTAGAGGAAAAACACCTTTAACATGATGTGACGTAATCTAATACAAGATCACATTCATACGGTTTTTAGGACGTCTTTCTTGTTTTATTTTTTTAAAGTTTATTTATTTATTAATCTCAGTTTATTTATTTACTAATCTCAATCACAACAGGCATACCAAGAATGTCAAGTTATGGTGTTGATAACAATATTTAACACATAATAAAACTAAACACAAAATGAAGAAGTAAAAATTAAAGATATAATACTATACATGTAAACATTGTGAAATAAATTACCACAGATTATGCAAGACAAAATTATTTTACGACAGCGCCACTTATACGACTTCAAAACTATTACAAATATCTGACGAATAGAGCAATTGATTAAAAATGTTTTGTCCCTGTAATAATAAATAATGAGTATTCCGTAAAAGTTTCTTATGATTGGATGAAATAGACGCTTGGCCCTTAAAACTCTGATAGATCAACGCACCAATACATCTTAGTGGATATCTCTGGATAAGTTACATTTCTACCAGAGATAAATCATGACACGAAGATGTACGGAATTTACCGAACGTTTTTGTGTTCCGGAATGTGTTGGTGTAATCTATTTTGATTGGTTGACATTTATCTGTTATCGATGCCAATTTTTCTGTCTCCCTTAGCGACATGT
This sequence comes from Katharina tunicata, assembly GCA_032466195.1. Taxonomy (NCBI): domain Eukaryota; kingdom Metazoa; phylum Mollusca; class Polyplacophora; order Chitonida; family Mopaliidae; genus Katharina; species Katharina tunicata. Next base: position 22,211 of record JAVFBZ010181371.1, read on the forward strand.
TATCCCACTTTGGAGAAAATCCGATTTGGAAGACAATGCTTGTCAGATAAAATCTAATCCAATCCTTGTTAATAAGTTTAAGCCCGAGAAAGTTCACCGCCTTGTGACAGATATGTAGTATTGTATTGATTTACTCCTTTGTCAAAGTTATGGATTATAATATTCGAGTGGGGTTTGATCTTTTTTGTGTCTTTTGTCACTGCGATAAAGCTAAGCGGGTTATAACATCCGCTTTGGGGTTGACTTGGTTTCAACTTTTATATTCAGTTTAAATTTAACACAAAGCAGAGGTCAATTGACGTTCTTATTTGTATCAATGTATTTGTAGTCTTTTCAGAAACACCTCGTCTTGCAATCGACAAGGTTGTGGGATCAAGCCACGGTCGATTAAAACTTTAAACTTTTAATAATGAGTTGTTGGTTTCCCGTTTGGTACTCGGCTTAATACGTATGCGTAATGACTTGTTGGATGACAACAACTGTGACAGGGAGATTTATAGGATCAGTTGTCTTAGGTTGCGTCTTAGTATACTGTGACTGCAAGATTAATAGGGTCAGTTGTCTTAGGTTGGATCTCAGTATACTGTGACAGGGAGATTTATGGTTCCAGTTATCTTAGGTTAGGTTTCAGTATACCATGACTGGGAGATTTATAGGATCAATTGTCTCAGGTTGGATCTAATTATACTGTGACCGCGATATTTATAGGGTCAATTGTCTCAGGTTGAATCTAATTATACTGTGACCGCGATATTTATAGGGTCAGTTGTCTTAGGTTGTATGTCAGTATACTTTGACCAGGATATTTATAGGGTCAGTTGTCTTAGGTTGGATCTCAGTATACTTTGACCAGGATATTTATAGAGTCAGTTGGCTTAGGTTGGATCTCAGTATACTGTGACTGCAAGATTAATAGGGTTAGTTGTCTTAGGTTGTATGTCAGTATACTGTGACAGGGAGATTTATGGTGCCAGTTGTCTTAGGTTGGGTTTCAGTATACTTTGACCAGGACATTTATAGGGTCAGTTGTCTTAGGTTGGATCTCAGTATACTTTGACCAGGATATTTATAGAGTCAGTTGGCTTAGGTTGGATCTCAGTATACTGTGACTGCAAGATTAATAGGGTTAGTTGTCTTAGGTTGTATGTCAGTATACTGTGACAGGGAGATTTATGGTGCCAGTTGTCTTAGGTTGGGTTTCAGTATACTATGACTGGGAGATTTATAGGATCAATTGTCGCAGGTTGGATCTAATTATACTGTGACCGCGATATTTATAGGGTCAGTTGTCTTAGGTTGTATGTCAGTATACTTTGACCGCGATATTTATATAGTCAGTTGTCTAAGGTTGTATGTCAGTAAATTGTGATCAGGAGATTTATAGGGTCAGTTGTCTTAGGTTGGATCTCAGTATACTGTGACCAGGAGATTTATAGGGTCAGTTGTCTTAGGTTGGATCTCAGTATACTGTAACAGGGAGATTTATAGTGTCAGTTGTTATCTTAAGTTGGATCTCAGTATACTGTAACAAGGAGATTTATAGGGTCAGTTATCTTTCAGTATACTGTGACATGGAGGTGTATAGGGTCAGTTGCCTTTGGTTGGGGGTCAGTATACTGTGACAGGGAGATTAATAGGGTCAGTTGTCTTAGGTTGGATGTCATTATACGGTCAGTTGTGTTACATTGGATGTCAATATACTGTGACAGGGTCGTGTATAAGCTCAGTTGTGTTTGACATTGGCATTTCAAGGAGGCAGTTTTAGAATGGGCTGTGCTCAGTGACAAGGAGACTTCGCGAAGTGATAGTATGGCGGTGAGCACAGATCAAAAACTTAACACAATACAAAAAAAAAACTAGAGAAACGGAAAAATCTGGTGGGGATAAAAAAGTTTTACGACGTATTCTAAGTTATTCTGTTTATATGGAGGCCAACTTGTAACTTCACGAGCATTATATGCACAGGACATACACAGGACATACGAAAACGTCACAGCAAATTGGTTCCTGGTTCCCTATAGATCAGTGAGGACAATGACACAGTAATCACCATACGAACCTTCTGCCTAGTCTTGGAACCAGAGGATCGCTTCCCAATGCTTATATAAGTTCATTAAGGAAGCATTTTAAATCACCTAGATGTGGATCATTTCAATCCCAAATGACTTACCGGTTTGGAGTTTCGATTGAGTGGGCGAGACAAGCTTTTCACATTAAGATTTTCCGAATACTTACAGGCAGAGTGTAGGTAGGGCCAATAAGTGGTGTAACTGAACGCCTCCAAACCACAAAAATGCTCTTCTGCACTTCAGAAATTAATGGTGAGGGGCGGCCGGCTGGACAGGGGGCAACGGAAGCATTTTGTATTATACAGTAATCTTGGTTCATTGGCATAATGACAAACTATGGTGGTTAGTAACAACCATATCAGTTTTATACAGTCTCAGTTTATTTTATGTGTGCCTGTGCCGTTTCGACTTCGATGACAATATGTCCAATATGGGTGCATATTCGTTGGTCAAAACGCAGTGAGCAGCTCAAGTAGATCTCTCGGTTCACTACATCGAAAGCGTACCTAACCTACTCTCACCAAGGCAGTTATTAAGCTAGAGTCAAGCACATCCACGATAAACAAAATCGTTGGCGGATAGGATGACCCGCTTGTGCACCTAAGGTGAGTTCCTTGGAGATGCGGAGACCGCGGGGTGATTTTAAATTAAAATGTTTGTCTCTGGTTTCATGCATATTGCTGAAATACAAAGGCCTGTCGGATGTGAATAAGACCCTTGAATACGACGCCAAACATCAATCAAATAAAATACATAAATAAATATGAATAAAACAAATTATATCAAGGCCATAGATAAACTGGTGCCCCATGTATAATGAACTAGTAACGTGCGAAACCTTTTGGTATATTAGAACGCACTCATTGTCTCTCCAACCTCATTTACATGATACCAGCTGCCATCATCAATATTACATTCTCTTGCCTTCGGGAGATCGTCTAGGGGAAAGGCGAATTGATTTCCGATATTTCCCCGGACTTTATTGTGTCCTCATCCCTCTTGAGAACGGTAGTGCTATTACCAGGCTCAAGGTTATGTTGAGAGGGGCGCCATGCAGAGTTGGCAATAAATAGCCAGGTATTCTAGTCTGTGGAAATAAATAGGGGATATATACCCCCAATGAATTATTACATGCAAAGCCATTTAGCGCTGTTCAATTTAATTCATTATTAGCACTACGCAGAGGGCCGAATAAAAGTGACCTGTATATAATTACTTCCATATTCATGTATTAATAGATATGTCAAAGTGTGTTGGCGTTTTAAAAATAATGCGCCGAGTCATCTTTAAATCCCTTGGCAGGAAAGGCCGGATTTAGCTATACAGAACTGTGTAATGCTTAATCATTGTTATGTCCGCACCATACAGGGCGACGCTAACATATAACATGCCTTTGCCGTCTTTTTTCAAAGATTATAGTCCATTTCCGTAAATTCTTTGTATAGTTTTTTTTTTTTAAATATAATATTTGAAGTAAATCTTGCTCCACGGCAATAATTTCAAAACAGAATTTGAGATATTGAGGTTTTACGAATTTGGCCGCCATCTTTCTACTCTCGTTGACAAGTAAAATTACTTTTTAAACGTTACCAATTCCCCAGGTGGGCATTTTAGATACATAAAATATCGATTCTTCAAAACTGAATAAGAAATCCCTTAATTAGAAGTGTTAAAATCGGTAAGTGCAAAAACAAAAAATTACATATATTTGTTCAGCACTGTTCTGTTTCGTTATATATGAATTACCCGGTTTGAGTGGCCCATATCAGTTTAAAATATAATCAAGTTCACCATTAAAATAAACCAATAAAATACACCAAGGAAATGACAGATATTTAATTCCCATATGTTAAATGATCCACAGATCCGTGCGAATGCTGATTCATCATATATTATTTCTATGGCGGCTCCATTCTGATGAATGATGTGCGCCATTATATACTAAGTTGAAAGGTTTATCTAAAAATAGGTTTTAAATTTTAAGATTATCGTATCCCAGGACAAGAAACGGATTTTAAACTGGACGTATAACATATATGAATAACAAAGACTGATATACAATAAAAATAATTACCAGAAACTTGAATGACTATTGACTAGGATTACACACACGTGGATCACAGAATGACAGTCACAATGACGATACATCGAAAAACGTGTAACACGAAACGACAGGTAAAGGGACTATATAGGCACAGATTGAGCACTACAGTAAATTGAATGCCACAGTAACAACTGGAATGGCGCTTATACCGACATTATTAAGAAACATGATTCACAATACTATAATATAAGTGACACAAATACATGCCAATTATATTATAGTATTGTGGAGCATGGTTCTTAGTATTGCCAGTATAAAGGCCACAGTGCTCGCCGCCGTGGCTCAAGTCGTTTGCCGTGGGTCATATTCACCGATCTGCCATGCAGGAGATGCATTTCTGGGTGGGAGCAAAACTCCCCTTTGATGTGGTGTCGTCGGCCGACTATAAACTGGGTCTATGTGCGCTTTTTTGTGTTTTCGGGAAAATCATGAATAACATGGTGAGAAACACCATTGAAACAAGCGATCAGGTCACCATGTCCTAGCATTTCGTAACAATGGGCAATAAATGCTAGGGAACACTTGTGGGATAAAATTGAGTTACTTTTAATAAAAGCAAAACAGCAGTTGTCGTTTACGCTTGTTGTCCTAGGACTGTGTATTCTAATTAGTTTAAATGCCCGGATAAAAATAGTAGTTCAATCTAAAGTTAAGCTTATAAGATGTTGTCGAAATATTGATTTCTGATTTAGAAATTATACGTACGGATAATTGATGACATGGATGTGCATATATGGTTGCCTGTGGCTACCAATTAACTATCTGGATTAGGTAAGTTATCCAAAAAGAAAAGTATATGGGTGTTTGTATTCACGCAAGACGCTAAAAAAAATTCCAAAACGTATTCGTCACAGGTATTTTCCCGAAAGTAACGTTTCATTGCGAAATGATAATATTGATTCAGGTCAAGCTGTTAAACGTTTGTCTGCTGTTAGGTTATCATCGATTTAAAACATGGACTTCAACTATCGCAAAACAGAAAACAAAAGGAATACACCAGGGCTCGTATTCATTAAGCTACGAAACTATTTCTTAAGAAAAAAATTTTTTTAAATAATACATAAATATCACTTTTTAAAAAACTTTCGGTGGCTCTAAATGACAGATAATATGTGAAACTTTAAACTTAGATGGGAACTCCTTTCAGGCGCTGAAATTGAAAAGGCAAAGGCTGAAATTTGCCTTATATGTTGTCTTAACGTTGAAGAAATCCGTAAGTAGCTTTATGGATACAGGTCAATTGTTCTCTTTGAAAGAACTATCTTTTCATTTTACGTCAACCTTCTTATCAGGTGTTAGCTGGTAACGCTGCCCTATAATTAATTATTCTATAACAATATTCTTTTTCATTGTTCATCCGCGGACTCACCTGTTTCTATGGATTTTAACAAAAAAGAACAAATGGTATATTCCGGAAGTCATTCTATAAGGCTTTATTGTCAAGGTTGGATTCCTCTTCCGTCGGAACCGGTAGTCGGAACTTTAGTAATTGATTTTAAACACGGAATATTTCCCTGTCAATATAGTCGTCCATTTTGTGATGAAATGTCTGCTATTGCCTTCTAATAACGAGGAATTTACCAAAGTAGATCTATCTACCTCGTGGCAGAGAATATTTAAAGAGGCCATCTGTAAAGAGAGTCCGAATGTAAAACAGATGTCACAGTTTTGTAACAAGGAAGAAAGGGGTCTTCTGGGAAAATAGAGTGTTACCTTAAATATATCAATAATTATTTCAGAATTTATCAACTTCAATATTTATAAACATACATCCACTGTATTTTCGCTTGGTGTGTGTGTGTGCTGTTGTTCTTTTGCAATGCTATCTTAAAGAGTGGCTGGATTTAGTCCAGTCTAACCCGTTCATTTATTTTTCTAGTTTGGATTCATTCAAGTAAACGGTCCCGCATTTAGAGGCCTAGGTGTTTTCAATGGTAGCCTGAAACTAAAGTGAAACTAAAGAACACCCAACAATAATGTAAAGCAAAATATAAGATTTTGCTTACCAGTGTCCAAATTATGCATTATAAACTGGCATTTAATTTTGTAGATCGAAACTAAATCGATATGCAAAGCAGGAGAGCGGCTCCTCGTGTTTTTTTGTCGCTGAGGTCATTGTGAAAGTGTTCAGTAGCATCTAGCAACGTTCTCACTTACTGGGAAATTGGTTCCGAGAGTCGCCCAATGAATACTGGTGTTCATGATCGAGCGACGTTAGTGGTGGGGTGCGTGGTCTCTCTACGCAGTCCTCTCGCTAATGGCATGTATTTCAAAGATTGCCCTCTGACAAAGAAAGTATCCAGTGGTTTCAAATATCAATTTCGAGTATACGATTATTAGTGACATACATAATCACTTGTTCACATGTGAGGGATTGTTGTCATATAATCATATATGTATGTCATATAATCATATTTTCTCAATATGTTACGAAGCAATTTAGTGACCAAACACAAAAACTTTCCATTTATCCCAAATATATTACTTTACGATGTAACATTAACCAATGATGCTAATCACTGGAATTAACTGTTGACCAAAAAGAAGCAAGAGCAATCAAAAAAAAAAGAACCCAAATAAATCATGGGATTAAAGACTAAAAGGAATAATATTTGTAGTTTGTCTTATTTATTATTTTGATCATGCCTTACCTTTCGTTCCTATACTTCGTTTCAGGTGGTGAGTGAACCTTGACCCGATTAAGATAATATTATGATTGCCTGTATTAAAAATCCTGTAATTTCATTGGTTAATTTGCTGTACTCACTGTGTTTAACAAACTCTTCGAGACTTGTACTATTTGTGTATGTTAAACTTATGATGCCATAATAAATCCGAAATATATAACCTATACTATCTGTATCATGACTACCTTGTTCGGAGTTCCTCTAAATCTATATAAGGGCAGTATGATTTAAGTTAACATTTATGCCGTCATACTTAGCGCTGGGTCAATCACTCAATCAATCAACCAACCAACCAACCAACCAACCAACCAGCCAACCAATCAACTAACCAACCAACCAACCAATCAACCAACCAATCAATCAATCAATCAATCAATCAATCAATGTATCAACCAATCATTCAATCAATCAACCAATCAATCAATCAATCAATCAATTTATCAACCAGTCAATCAATCAATCAACCAATCAACCAATCAATCAATCAACCAACCAACCAACCAACCAATCAAGCAATCAATCAATCAATTTATCAACCAGTCAATCAATCAATCAATCAACCAATCGATATAAAGCGGCTCATTTACCTCATGTAACACAGCAAGCAGTTCCTATCTCTGTTTTGTCGAACGTGTTTATAATAGAAAGTTTTGCAGTTAACTATGGTAATATACATGAAAACAGTTATGTAAACTAATACCTATTCTGTCAAAAACATGTGTGGAAAGCTATACAGTAAAGACTCAAAATAGGGACAGCAAACATGCTTCTGAAATAGAATCCGAGGAGCTGTAATATGGTGAACAGATGTAGGTCTATACATTAACTCGATTTTTTTCTTCTCGTTATTTTTGTTTGGCGAAGTGCGCACCCAGGGCTTGTTTTGCTGAATACAACGACGTATATATTGTATATATATTGGCCCTATGGTTTTGTACAGAGAAGACCTCGGTCCGTTTTGTTGACTAGACCCATTCATGGTTCAATGAAGACTATATAAAGGTCATGGTGATTTGAAAAAGTTTGGGGGCAACTGGACATCAAACTTAAACACATCCCATTCCAATAACAGATAAGTATTTGAAAAAAGACACAATAGAGATAGAAAGTGTAAAGGAAGAAGAGTGTTTCTGATTTAAAGAATATACATAGCGGCACCATTTTCGTACGAATGGTTTAATTGTGATAAATGGAGGCTAATACAGTGGGTGGATAGTTTGCTTCGCTGAGGGGCTAGGGTTGGGTGGTGGAGAGCTTAGACGGTTCCAGGAAACTGTTTCAAAAGCTTTTATTTTTGAAGCACAGAAAATACATATCACTATTAACCGGAAGGAGCCTAGACACGTTGCGTAGTTACGACTTCAATGGATTCACCTGGTTCATGATGCTTTGATTGGAGGGTATTTGTCTTTTAAAAGAACGACCAATCAAAAGGCTATTATTTGGGGAATCCCCTAAAGTTGTTTCTACAAATCATGTCACGTGAGTGCACCTTAAGCCTAATCTATTTCACCAAAACATAACGTTCAGAATGCTGAATGCGAACGTTCAAGCGAACATTTAATACACGGGCTCGTACAAGAAAGTTATCGTACTGCAAAATAATTGTATCTATATTTTTGCCGGAATTAGTAAAATATGTCTGCTTGACTAAATTAATAATTATTGTTAAATTTTACTTGTTTCTGGTATGTTAAGCACTGTGTTGAGTCACGGTGGAGTTTGGTTGGCGTCTAACGCGTTATTGAAGTTATATCACAGCTGGGCAAGAATAAATATCTTCTCAAGCCATTGTGGCTTCTGTAAGTGACTGGTACCGTGTCTGTCTAAACGGGCACAGCGGTATTCAAATCAGAAGATCAATTTGATGGATGGCGATTCTAATCGAAGTCTGACATCCGGACTGTTCGTGTAATTGAATAGCTACTAAATTAGGACTGTGTGGTTCAATATAGTAACGTTAAAATATTCAATTCAATGGAACGACTTTGACGCGACGTGACTCAGCGCTTTTGGTATTGGGTCTATTCATCATCGCTGTCCATGACGGTTTGATCGATAGTCACAAATACTGAGTCATCTTTCTTTGGACTTCTTCAAGTGGTTACTTATGCTAACTCTTCATTATAGTACATAATGACTGGTCCCTTCGAGCAGCGAACAGCCAACCAAGCTCTGACTTCAGTAGCCCTTTAGTTAGCCGCGGTATGTCCTTTGGTTATCCTTCCTATAGAATTGTCTTTATTGAGTGAAGAAAAAAATCAATATAATTATATAGAACAGGTCTGCTTGAAATATGTTTTCATTCTGTTCTTGCATAATGATTCAAGAGTATTATATGATAAATTTGAGTATAATCCGATTAGAGTTTAGATGTAAGTGTCACAAACGGCCTGGAGAAACTCCTCCTCGAACTACTCAAAAGTGATAAATTCTACTCAAGTTGGTAATTTTCTGATTTAAACTATACATACTCTGATTCATAGAATAGGATAAACTCCGAACAAGGAAGTCATGTTGTTATAGATGATATCTTTTGGCTTTATTATGCCATCATCAGTTAAAGATATGCCTTATAACATTGATATATCTTTAACTGATGATAACATGAAAAAGCTAATGGGAGCATGGTGACCTGGTGTTCTCTGAGCTCAGGGGCATCAGGAAGCCTATTTGGTGTGATGTCCTGTTTTTGTTCTGTACTTGTATCGTGGCGTATTCTGTGTTGTGAGCGTCGTTAAAGGTGGTAATCCGCCGGTCGGGCTGGCTCGCCTACTTATAAGTGAAATAACCTCAAGTACGGCGTTAAACCCCAATCAACCAAACAAAATAAAGCCAAGGTATATATTATCTTTACAAGCATGATTTTCACCTTCGGGGTTTCTCTTGTTCTATGTTACTCTAAACTGATCTGTGGAACTATTGGATTCTGGGTAATCTGATTAGCAAACGTACTTAGTTAAACATAGCCCTTCCACGTCAGTTCGATTCTCTAGACGCAAGCGCTTTCCGTTAACAACCGAAGATTACCGAGTGAAAAGTATGAAAGTAATCCCCATGTAAATTTCACACGTTGTACATTTCAGACACTGTACATATTATGTAACATGTCACCTATCCCTATTAACAATGTAAATATATAGGCACCCAATGTGGCTTTTACAATGATATTTAAGTGGTTCTATTAACTGGCACTTTAACGTGCTTTGGGATGAAAGAGAAAATAAACATCGGGTCGTGTCACAATATTTCATTAAAACAAACTCCGAAGGGTCAAGTGATTGAGTTATATCCTCAATTTAACAGGCACGACTTGTTTCTAGTTTAGGCTATTTGAAGCTAATAGAGTAAGTGACTACTCCAAAGAAAGAAGAAAAAATCATTCTGACTCTTAATTTCGGATTATTGTCAAATCGTCATCAGGAGTATAATTCATACAGCGAATCATTACTTATATACAGAAATTAGATACATTTAGTAAAATGGGAAATATTAGTTATGAGGTTGTGCCAGACTGATATATACAGTTACGACAAATGCAATTAACATGTTGGCACAATGACAAAGTGTGAAGAATGACAGTTCTGTAGCACCCGGAAATGATGCGCACAGTTTGGCCGGAACTTTTTCACAGCTCATGGGTAAAACTGCCAATGTAGAAAGATTCCAAGGTTTCCTTTTAATTTACCTTCAGAACATATTGTACCCTTAAACTGAACTTTGTGCACCTAAAGTCATATGACAATGGCTCGGTTACATGATGTTTGAGTATGTGTTTAGCATGCAAATACGGCGGTATATTGGCTTCCGAGTAACAAAATGTAAAAAAATGTAGGCATATTCATACACGGCCGAGCTTAGTGATGCCATCACACAAACGAGAATTTTGCGAGGTTTAGCCGATTCGTTCTGTGGAATAATATACACTATCATACATCTAATTTACAAATTGGCAGGTACATATAGGAGATATATTACAGACATTAAATAAAACATGACAGACTGGCTACTGATGACAAAACACCCTAGGTTATGGAATGGGATGAATAATATTCACGGTTTGCAGACCTTTGATCCATGGTTTAGATGTGGATTTAAATCTCAATTGAGGTGTTTTGGATGACACACCTCTTATAACGAAGATAACTTGTTATTCGTAAAGAAATGCTTTATCTCGAGTTGAGTAAGGTCATTAAATAAGGTTGTTTATTTTCTCGTATCATGTTAGTTAAATAAGGTCAGGGTCAGGGTTTTAAGTTAGGTGAAATCGGTCAAAACACCGGGAGGGGACAGAATTCATTCCCGCAGGCCCCTAGTAACTGAACCGCGGGTGTCTCGCTTGTCTGGAAATATCAAATGGAAGTATTCGGACAGAAAGGTTAACGAGAAACAAAGCGATCTTTGTTAGGTCAGCCCTATAAACTTTTGCACACGTTCTTCAAAATAATTGTTTCTTGTGATTTGAATATGTCATAACTGAACAAGTTTTAATATTAAGGATGTACCAAAGGGTAGCTCACTTACATGGCGACTAGTCGTCTTAGAAGGAAAACATGTAAGAATCATCGTAAAAAAACACGCAGCCACCGGAAAACTTCCCTCTACCATGGAATTCTGAACTTATGCAGGCCAAAGTGAAGGGGTTCAGAAGTACAACGGTCAACCAACGGTGCCACGTTGCGGCCCTAATTTGATTCTGAAAAAATTCTTATGAATTTACTAATGGAAACTGCTGTTTATAGCCTATCTATTAAGACAAGCATAAGCCTTAAGGTTTGCCTCCCTGATTCATCGGAACCTTAGCACTTCACTCGATATACTTACCAATCGCCCTGTCAACCTTATAGAAGGGAAATTTCCAGTGGCTGCGGAGATTGGTTGGTGGCCTTCACGGCGTTTCTTCCCTTTTTGTTTTCACTTGCAAAGGTAAAGCAAAATCGCCAAGCATGTAAAATAGACTTAAGTACAATGTTAAAAATAAAATACATATAAATGTATGTTCTCAAATGATTGATTGATTGATTGGTGTTTAACGCCGTGCTCAAGGGTATCTCACTTACATGATGGCGCTGTATTGCAACTGTAGACAACAACTCTTAAAACTGCCATGTGTAGTCACTTAAGTGACTTTGCTGTTGGAAAGATAATGTTCCTCCAGTGCTTAGTATGACAGTATGAATATAATCCACAAACATGCTGCCCTTGGCAAGAAGGCTGTTCCCAAATGAATATATTGCTTAGACCATGTACAATAAAATATGTTTGTGTCGTTTAGAAAGTGTACAATAAAGGCAAATTTACAAATTTAAGGCTGGACCCTAAAAAAGGTAATGTTCCTCCAGTGCTTAGTATGACAGTATAAATATAATCTGGAAATATACTGCCTTTATAGCAAGAGGGCTGTTCCCAAATGAATCTATTGCTTTGACCATGTACAGTAAAGATAACGTTACATTTTTGAGGCTGGACCCTAGTAAAGTAAAGGTATTAACGTTAATTGAACCTACGACCTTCTCAAACCTGGAATAATTTCAGCCGAGGAAGCGCATTTTTTAAATAAGTATAATGTTATTGCATGTGTATATTATTAGATATTTTGCCTATTTATAAAGCTAAATAAATACGCTATAGATAATGTTATTACTACACCTCAACAATGCAGTTCTATTTATAGGCCTAAGCCAATATTATTTATTTACTTAGATAAATTCTTACAATAAATACAAGGCCAACATTTTCCGTTGTTGGTTTTTGTATCGCTGATGCTTGGGTCTCTATTTACTGCATAGCGAAATTGTTGAGCTCCGACTGACCTCCATCGTATCCAATAAAAATGTTTATCTTCGTTGCGTAACAAAGAAATTGAAGTCTGTCCATGTATCACTATTCAATAATCCAACGCTCAACCACGGAGCCACGGCGCGACGCCCATAGAAGAAGATAAACTATGAACAACGAATACTGTTTGTATAGACAATGTATTTCGGATAACATGAGCCTTCGTCAGTTAAAGACATACTCGAAGTATTTATTATGTGGGTAATACCGTTATTATCGTTATATAGTTTGTCAAGAGTAATCACACTGGCACAGGGATATCGACTAATTAAAGTCGATAAATTATCTCATGTTCTAGATCAAT
>JAVFBZ010181372.1:0-15332 GCA_032466195.1 Katharina tunicata
AAAAATTAAACACATTTGGAGGTCAAGTTGAGTTGTATAATGATTACATAAACTCTACCATTATGGAGCTTAACCCTCCGTGTAGGCCAGAAGCTGGGCTATTTGAGATTACATAACCCCTAGGGAAAACCTTTTTCAATTTCCATTTTTTGTTGTTGCATTTTTCTCCGTGTATGCCTTCTCGTATCACTACAAACGAAGTTCGACCAGCTGAAGTTAATTATTAGGCTGACCCGCGACAATAAACAAACAAGGCAACATTGAACTAATCGACTGGCTATAGAGTTATATGTACATGAGTTCATTAGGTGCTTTATAATAAACAACGTAGGAACAACATATCAAGGTGTTCCCATTTTGTTGTTTCTGCATGGAAAGTTAGTGTTAACAAGCAACGTAAACACAAGCACGTTATGGGTGCATACATACTGTTATAGAGTAGAAAGAGAAACAAGTTGAAGGACTTCTCAATGTTTACAGGTTTAATTAACGTTAGCATGTCTGCTTAAAATAGGTCTGTTCATACTATGGAAATTTTGAGCTCATGGGTTGTTATAAAGACCGTATAATGAATAAATATATTTTGTATAAATGTAGAGAAAGAAAATTATATATTTTTGTATAAATGTAGAGAAAGAAAATTTTGCTTGACTCCACCGGGATTCGAACTCGGGTCTCTGGAAATTATATACATATGTATGTGTGTGTAATAAAAAAGATCCTCTGTTTGAGGCATATAGAAGTCGACACACTTAGAATTACATAAGATATTATGGATAACATCTTCTTGTATATATCCAGCGCAACGTCTCGGTCTACTTACTAAGACCATTAGGAATCATTGCTTGTAAACGATCTTAGCAACTAGACCGAAATGATGTGCCGGAAATATACCAGAACTTGTTATCCATAACAACTTATTATTTTAACAAAAAGCTGTTGTCAGTAAATATACGCATGGTTGGTATTTTTCCTTTGACTTTAGTTTGCAAACAATCTACTATCTTTGGCATCTTTTTTATCTTGTCGATCTCATTCTACAGATGGTTTTTATATTACCGTTTATTGGATTTGTTTTAAATTCCTTTAAAACTGACTATATATAGAATACGACTGAAGCGCTTTGTCCAGCTTAAAGTAGCTGGAATGGTTCAAAATATTGAGAGTGGAATATTAAAATAGTAAATATGTTGTAATTTTGGCTTTTATTATCGTTATATTTTTCAACAGTATGAAAAACGTATACTAGCCAGAAAGACGTTCATGCAGAAAAATAAACGAACACGTTAAGATTCCATTTATCCTTGTGTATACAGTATATTGGACATTAAATTATATATTTCCATTACTCCATTGTTTACATTGTTGATAACAATGTTAATTAATAATTTAATTATTAGGTACAAATTTGATACAGTGTAAAAATCAGACATGGCGATAAACAGGGTAAATGTTTTTCCTTTTTGACACGAATACTAAGACTTTGACTTGAATTTGGGAATATAGATTTAAGTGCACCTTGCCTTAGGTTAGACTTCAACGAAACTGTAATTTTCCCCTAAATTCGGGATATTTCTTGAATCGGCGAAATTTGTTCATGATGAATGGAGCTTCCAGTTTACAATTATCCACAATATTCACAAAACTTCCGGATTGATGTAAAAATGGACAATGGCGTGGCTGTCAAGAATGTCTTGACTTCGATGTTTGAGGAAGAATTTTGTAAAGAGCATCTATACGCTCAATTGCTTCTTCCGGACCCGGAGATTTAAGCAATTAGACCTGACAAAATAGTAGTCAACGCCTGTGAAGATAACAAGTAAATGTAGTCAGAGTGAATGAAACTGCTGAGTGTCAGGAATGTCTCTCACGATGGACATACCTCTCACACCCTCGATAAGCGGAGGTAAGGGCAGCAATGTGCCAGTCAGGCACGGGGGTGGTGTGGTCCTCTCTAGTTAGACCCTTGGGCTGGGCTTGTTGTCATTAGGGGAACATATTTACCCGGGGATCGTCTCTGTCAACCATCCTCCAGTGAGGCATAGTCAACACACAGACAAAAACAAAAAGAAGTTGAAATTTAAGTTGACATAAAATCAAATACCCTGTAAAATTTGGTTTGTATTTTGTTTTTTTCTATCTTAGAAGTTCTCAATTGTATCCCTCTGAGGCTTCTGTTTAGATTTAGTTTTTGTTACAACATAACCCAAATTCCATAAAACACGCTGACCTCTCTTACTTTATTTTTTGCTTAAACGCCCAAGTCAGTTTACATGAAATTCTTTTGTAGCTCAAGATTTATTTGGTTACTTTGCTTCAAAATAACACCGAAGGCTGACAAAGAACCCTGCCCAGCTCGGTATTAGATTTGATTCCGGGTTTTCTATTGGCGTTAAGAATTCCACTCTGTATCAGTTGAATAGATTTCAAAGGGAAGCGCTTTTACTATATCTAAGGAGATTGGGATGGATTCTCAACTGACATTAGAGAGCTCTGCTTTCGTGGAGTGTTAGGTTTCTTGTTTTACGCAGAGTAAAAATTCACACTGTCAAAGCGGCACCTAATGGTGCAACAAAACCCCACGGGGATATTTGATATGTATAAGATTAGTTATGGGCATTCAGTGCTGGGCGTGTCCTACACTCGATGTGTTACATTCTTATGGCCTGCCAATGTATTCAATCTCCGGCCTACCTTCTCGCAGGGCTGACAACTTCAGTAAAGTCAATCGAACCAGCGCGGATCGACAAGCAGCAAATATTAACCCAGGCAATATTTACAGGACATTTAAAAACTAAACATGGATTCAGCGAACACAGAACTGCTCTTCCCGTGAAGATCACCCTGGAACTATTGACGTGCGACACGCTGTTAACGACCCAGGAAATGAAATTAAATGAAAGAATTTGATTAATTGGGAAAACAGACATGCAAGGCCAAGACAAGTCAACTGAGAACTCTCTACCTGTCAGTGATGAACAGCAATTACAATGACTCATTAGTGTCTTCACATATTCATGATTAGACTAACCTAAAGTCATTCTAGTTAAATCAAATATTATCAGACCTTTCTGTTTCAGAAGGCATTTAAGTTAATTCAAATAAAGTAACGTATTTCATTGAAATTTGACTTCGACGATTTTCCAATGACACTCTTTTAGATTTTTATTCTAATATTTATTTTGGCACATACCCTTTTCGGCCTATACGCGTGTTTTATCTGCTGATTATTGACTTACTTGATGTTCAACGTCGTAATAAATGGTACTTCATTCATGTAACTTACGTTATAAACATAATTTACTATACAAGTAGTGTAACCTCGAAAAAAAAAAACCCTTCTTCATTGAGGTGCACAGCAGTGCTCGTACCCAAGCAACTAATCTTAACCATGGCTCAAAACTTTAATGGTGTACGAATTGGCCAGTGCGGGTGATGATGAAATGAGTTTTTAACTTGTCTAGATTAAAGTTCTCAGGTTTGGCTAATATTGCAATATTGTTCCATATTGTTCCTTACTGTTCATTGTTTTTGCGCTATTGTTTTCTATATACCATGTACTTCACCTTTCAAGCCCGTACAATACCCGTACTTTGTAGGTTTTATTTTTTGCGTATTGTGTAACCAACTTGCACTATATATATATATAAAGTAAAATTTATACAAAAATATATAAAGTAAAAAATACTACCACCATGTCACGCCTGGCGATGGCAAGATTAAGTGCCGAAATATAGAACTAAATAATGAGTTCGGGGTTACACAACTTGTGTATTATACGATATTAGTCAGCGGAACTCAACAATACCTAACTAAATTGACAGGTCTATTGGTACCTATACTCGGTAAAATGAAGGGAAACAGCAGTCCAACCAACTCAGCCAAGGTGTGCACCTAATGTTTGTTATCGAGTGAACATTGTTTCTCTATCCTCTGGAATCATCCCCACACAAATGCACTTTTCTTCTCAGATTGTCTATATCTTTGTATTAGTAACCTAATCAAACCTTGTTTTCGACAGTGCACATGTCAAATCTTTTTGACAGGAATCATTCTGTGTGCGTTGTTTTTATGGAGATTATGTTGTTTGTTACATAGAGAGTTATTATTCTACACAAAAAAGCCATGGGAACTTGTATTCAGGAGAAGTATTTTTATTCGGAGCTATGGCTCTATTTGCAAGTCGCGGGCTAAAATGTCTGCCATAGCACTGTTGTTAGAAGTTGGAAGATATTTTTCCGGCCGGCAGCTTGAGAGTCACAAAGTGGCGCCTGTGTAACCGAGACAGAATAGGCGACGAGATACACAAGGCTCGTATTTATAATTCCGCAGTTAATTCAACAAAAAAGATATCGACTGTGAAAAAAGAAACAGAAAGCCGAACTAAGAAGAATGTTGATGAGCAATGACTGACATTGTATAGTTGAAATGTTGACGTTTGTAGATGAGAACATGTGAGTGGATGCGTGCAGCGGTTTGAGCATCTTCTACATTATTTTCTCTTTTTTTTTGTTATAGTATCGGTCATCTTCGCACGCACATCTTGTCATCTTACAGTATCTTGTCATCCGTGGTGCGTGTTTGTCATGGTGTTGACCTGCTAACAACGTTATGACAGAACAATGAACTTGTGGTTCCTGAGTCAGTTATTGCGGATACCATGCGCATGACTAGTTTTTGTATCCATCTGCTTACGACGTGCGCACTATGATGTGTCCAAAGCTCTCATCGGATTGATCTGGACAGTAAACTGGATGTATAATATCCTTGCGTAAAAGAACTAACTTTTTTTATTCAAGTATTCCTTACAATAAATTTGCTATCAGCTGTATTGAGACGTATTTACTTTGATACTGACACAGCTAAATGTGCACGTCACAAAGAAAATAACGTTGGTCTACATTTAAATTCAAGTTTTCTTTTCGGTATTATTGTATTGTTATATTCTAATAATTTACATGTTGTCTGTTTGCAGGTTTCTTCGTGATCCAGAGAACACGGGGTAAGAATGATGTTATTATCACATTACAGTCAAATGATAGAGGGATAAAGACAAGTTCGTTAAGGCCACTATGACTCAATGGTAGAGAAGGGGAAACAGCTCTAACATACAGACGTAGTCAATTGGACCAACAAATACATGTTAGAACATTCAAACACATATCCCTTGTACATTTTGTATAACAAGCAGAAATTGGTCCACTTTTTTTCGCGACAAAGGTCGCTCCATTTAACAAATGATTACAGCGATGTTCTTAATTTGATATGCTGAAATTGGACAGATACTAAGAGAGACAAACTGTGGAGACAGATAAACGTTCTTCATATACATGTACATTAGGTTTTACTTAATTAACTTAAAGTGTTGATATATTTAACATTTGTGTAAGTATCGGATCTGTTCAACCTTATGCAATGGCATCTATACAAGATGTCAGAAACTAAAACATTCAAACTGTACTGATTTTAACTACATGACGATAAACCAATTAACTCTTAATTTACTTAAAGTGTTGATATATATTTAACATGTGTGTAAGTACCGGATCTGTTCAACCCTATGCAATGGCATCTATACAAGATGTCAGAAACTAAAACATTCAAAACGTACTGATTTTAACTACATGACGATAAACCAATTAACTCTGCATTATATTAATAAATACCCATCAATAGAGTGGTTCATACGAGGTAGTCTACATTTTTTATAAGTTTAAACGATACAGGATTAAGTTAAAACTGTTCTCAAAATGTAAAAAAAATAAAAAAATACTCAAGCTGTGAGTACAGAACAATAACAATAGGACTATATATAGAGGTGTATGTACAATGTAGCTATTTACAGGACCCAGCCATTTCAGGCTTAATGCGGTACTAAGCCTTTTGTGTATGTTTCTGTTCCATATGTTTGTTTAATATAAAATCTAATTTCCTATTTCTGTTTAAAGAAGGGTTTTCCAATCTTACGGTTATGGCCTCTTCTGTTCCCCTTGCATGCCATATAGCTTCTCTGTCTAGTCCTAGAAGATTCTCGTCGAAAGTGTATCCACTATTATATAAATGTTTTTAAAATGCTGAGTCGTTTCCATTGCTATCCGGCTTTTTGTGTTGCTTGGTATAAGAGTTGTTTTGTTTCACCCACGTAACATTCGGTACAGACTTCTGTCTAACACCTGATACCATACACTATATTGTTCTGTTCAGCTTTTTGTGGCTTGTCTTTATGGTGAACTAATACAGATTTAAGTTAATTCACAGGTTTTAAAATTGTTTTCATATTGTAGTTTTGGAAATTCCTCTTCATTTGACCTTAAAATACCAATGTTACGTATGGAATGATCATTGAGATCATATTGTTGTTTGCTGTGAATAAACTTGTACTCACCACTTGGACATTATGTTTTGTTGAAAACAGTTTGTAAACAGTTTTAATTTAATCCTGTATTGCTTAAACTTATTAAAGCTGTAGGCTACCTTGTATGTACCACTCTATTGAAGGCAATTTGGTAATTGTCGCAAAGTAAGTAAATAAATCTTTGTCCAGTAGGCCAGATTTAGTTATGGTTTGGTGAAATTAAAACTATTGCAATGGTAACAGTAACTCTAAAACATATTTTTTATATTCTATGAGCAAAGAAATCTTGTTTGATTTATGGGATTTTTTGCAACTGATCATTCTTTTAAAGGATGGAAACATAAACAACCTTCTTAATGCACCTCAATGAATTCAGGTTAATTACTTGTTAAAGTCATGGTAATAATTAAGGATCCTTCGAGAATTCAACGTCTGCTAAACTTGTGCTGATTTATAGGAAACGTAGGCGCTAATTTGGCGACACGAAATATTTCCTACCCCGGTAACTAATCCTATTAAAACCTTTTCATTGCAGCTACATTCATGTGTCCAACCTTGTTCGATTTCTATCCGGACCCGGAAGATTGTACGAAATTCTATCGCTGTTTCTGGGGCGCTGCCTACCCGTTTCATTGTCCCACGGGTACAAAATGGAACCACAAATTACTGACTTGCGATTTCTCCCATAACGTGGACTGTGACGGAGGTAGTCATATGGGTGACCAACACGGTCCGACAAATGAAGAGGTGACCATTCCCACCAAAGATTTAGAGTATGACTATAAAACTGACGAAGGCGATTATAAAACTGACGATACTGATTATACAACTGACGAAAGTGATTATACGACTAACGATACTGATTATACAACTGACGATACTGATTATACAACTGACGAAAGTGATTATACAACTGACGAAAGTGATTATACAACTGACGAAAGCTATGACAGCGGTGGATCCTTGGAAGCTGGTAATTATGATATCTATGACATTGAGAACGAAAGTGGGTCAAAGGGTGATCAGAATCTACCCACCCACGGCCGACGACCAATCGTCCCTCAACCTGAACAGGAGACAGTCACCCCATCTAACACACCACCCAGTTCCTTAGAGCCTACCAGTACTGTGAAATCACTTGTAGACTATCTCTACCCGGATTACCATGGTGGTGAAGGACAACCAGATGACGTTGAAAGAGGAAGGAGTGACGTCACACATGATTACGCATGGTACGAGGGAAGAGACTACAGTCAGGATTACGAAATGGACAGACATGTGGACCAGCATTATACTGATTATGTATATGATTATAGGACAGAGAGGGACGAAGAAGATTACGATTTTCCAACGGACACAAATGTCAACGAGCAAAAAGCAAAGGATGATGAGTTCAGTTATTTTCAAAATGGTTACCCTGGTTTCAGACACCATTATGAACATGGGGACTTTCTTTCCCCCGCCTATGCTCGCCACAACGGCCCTATCGGCAGGCGGAGATAACTCCATCTTAACGACAGAACTCTTGGTTTTTGGTATATGTTGTCTCAAGTGAACGACATTGCTGTACATAACATTGAATTGCTGTCAATAATTGTTCTCTTGTGTAAAATAGTGTGATTAACAAAAAATGGTTAGTGGTTAGATTTTGTAAATTTCATGCATAATTTAATAATCATTGGATGAAAATGACTCGTGCTTTGGTTCATTATTATATACCTTTGCTATTTAAACTGATGATGTATTTCCGCTGACAGGAATGGTGTAGGCCTATTTGTTTTTAAATTGACATGTTGCAATTAATAAACCATTGTTACTTCTTAATGTAACATTTTAAGCTGACGTAACCATTGCCAAAACGACCAACTTACAGGCTTAAAGTTCAAAAACAGTGTCCTATCAGCCCTTGTTTCTATTTCAACAAATTGTTTACAACATCTGTTATATTAAGATATAAAATTAAAACTGTTGGAAGATTCGTGTTAAGACGATGATATGCAATATCTGTTATTTCAGTGTAGATTTATAATGATATGAATAAATCTTTAAGAATTAGAATTGCCAGACAAATTACGATATTTCTACAGATGTGTAGGAATGTCGTAATTTGTCTGGCAATTCTAATCCTTAAATATTTATTCACATCTTTATAAATCTACACTGAAATAACAGATATTGCATATCATCGTATACTGTTCTTGTTTCTCTTAGACTAACTGTGCCGGAATCTGGTAAGACTAATAATTTCTATAACAGTCCACGGATCAAATGTGCTACATTTTTAATTTGCAAAATAAGTCTAACCATTTGTATATAATAGGTTGGTACTGGTATTAAAATACAGTTACAACGTCGTGTTTTTGTATTTATTTTGTGCGTAATGACCCTGCCTCAGAAGCATTTTGTACAAAAGCCATTCTAAAACAGTGGATTATTGTGAAATAATGTCCCCTCTTGTTTAAACATTAATTCAATTATTTAAAATTACGATTCGATTTTCAATTTTTAGGTTATTTTCATCATAAATATATAATTTATGCTGCCAATAATATGATAAAACTAGAATTTAATTCAATCATGATATGTTTGTTTCATTGTCTGATTGGTGTTTAACGTCGTACTCGAGACTATTTTACCTATATGACGACTTTGCGTTGCCGGTGTATGGTGGAAAACCGGAAGGAAACCTCGTAAAAAAACCCCCACGAACTTCGCAGCCTTCGGAAAAATCCCTTATATACCTTAAGTCCACAGGGGGATCGAACCTATTCCGGGTACAGTGAATGGGGTTCCAACCTCAGAGCCACGACGCGGCCCAATTATGATATTTAGATTAGAATTAAAAGTACAGGTAATTTAAGCAAACACCTTCCCTTAATACAAAAACTTGTCGTTGTAAGCGTCTTCTTTTGGGAAATGTGATTTAAAAAAAAGTGGTATTGACGATGTTCAAAGTATCGTTCGTAAACAGTAAATTCACAGTACATACAAACAAAGGAGATTCATTTGCCGATAACTTTAACTTAAGTTTATTTAAAGGCTTTCTGATATATGCCGTTTTGGTCAAAGCGTTACCAGTGCACGCGCAAGTGAAGAGAGGGCTTTTATTTCACTGTCAATTTATCTTGTTCACACCTGCTTCAGTATAAAATAAATAATCACCACGTAAGCCGTAAAACAGTAAACACACTTATGAGTCCAAATCTATTACACCACATTATAAACCGTAAATTTACCTGGATAAAAATTCGTTAGTTCTACCGTGAGCCTCTGTAGCTCAGTCGGTTAGAGCGTTGACCCTGATAGCCAGAGACCCGAGTTCGAATCCCGGTGGAGGCAAGCAAAATTTTATTTCTCTACATTTATACAAACATATATATAAATATGAGCATTGCAACTATTTCGTTTCTGATGTGAACTGATTTGGTGACAGTTACTTTCTCAATTCACCCGCTGTTCTGTTAGGAAGGAAACACACCTATCATGTGCAATAAGGTCATGCACAGACAGAACCTGACCATTTCGTTTAAATGTTGTTCACGTTGAAACAGTCTAAATTTAAAACTATGTCTGACCCCCTTTCCCGAATTCGTGCGGTTCGCAAAGGAACAAACTTGACAGAACAAATCTGGCATAACATGTAATATTTATGGGCCAATTAAAGAAACGCGGGTTGATTGTTATCACACACATGTTGTTTGCATGAAACAAATTCATTGTTAGCATTCCACACTGAAACCGTAAGATTGACGACTTAAACAAGGAAGTGCAATAGCACCCAGTCTGATGGGCATTTTGTCAGGTGGATAAATTATTTCAGCATTGGGATCGTGTTCTATAGCATCTTTTATTTTTTTCTCAGGAATCTTATGGCGAACACCTGAGCAAAGAAAGGCAAGTTTGAAAAGAGTAAGTGTTTAAATGACACTCTTTCTCTACAACGTAGGGACATTCGGCACAAGATAAAATACTATATATATGCTTTATCTTTGAGATAATATCTTGAGTAGTTTCTCATGACTGATTGATTGCTTAATTGATTGGTTGGCAACGCATTCAACATTATTTCCATAAAACGACAGCTGTTTATCTCAGGAATATATATAACATACATTTCCTGTCAAAAACACTGTCTTTATTTTGTTTAAGCCGAGAGTCCATTTTTGTTTTCTATTTCCATTACTGAAAAAAATAAATGTTAAATTTGCCAAAATCTGCTGGAAGGATTGCCAGCACATTGTTTATGAAAAAACCCGACCCATTGTGTGGATTGTTTTATGAAAACCTCACCGGAGTGTAGGCTGTCATGGTCTAAGGTGTTGTATTAACTAGAAGGAAGGCAACTTCTACCAAATCATCAGTATGGTCTATTAACTATTGCCCAGTTTCTAACCATATGGTGTCCCACCGGAGTGTAGGCTGTCATGATCTAAGGTGTTGTATTAACTAGAAGGAAGGCAACTTCTACCAAATCACCAGTATGGTCTATTAACTTGAGCACAGTTCCTAAACACATGGTGTCCCAAGCAGTTTACTTTGCCAACAAACGAAACATCTTCTGGCAATATAATCAAAACCTTAAGTTGAGCTTATCAATTATCGAATAAAGCCAGGTAAGAAATCTGTGTCAGCATGTTTGATTGTTTGTTGGATTGGGGTTATAAGCCGTACTAGAGGTTATTTTACTTATATGACGGCATGCCAGCCCAATCGGCGAAGAAAACCAGCGTTAACGACGCTGGAAACATGCAAGACAGACCAAAACATTAACAAAACAGGACACCACAATAAATCAGCTTCCTATTCCACTTAGCTCAGAGAGCACCAGTAAAAGCTTCTCTCCATCCAATATTTACTCATTTATTTGGATAGGACAAAACTTTTATTTGCAGTTGTCCTTATATTAACAGAAGCACTTTCACTCTCAGCGTTTGATTTCCGTGTATTGTCACACGCCATCCTATACACCTGTGAAAACGTTCAGCGTCACCAGATATTACTATCCACTAATAACATGTTTGACACATTTTGTTGTATCGTGACTTGGATTTAATTTAATCAATGGACCGAACACAACACATTGATTGCCAACAGACGCATTGTTACATGGGTAGAATAAACGATTTGCACATGGCATGCTGTGAGGCAACGGAAGGCCAAAATTCAGTTTAAAGTGAGCTGCCTTACTGACCATAGCTTTTCAACGTGTCATCAGGTGAGATGCCACAGCTTCTTGACACGAAGCGGGCTTAGCGAGGGAGTAAGGTGGAGAAAAATATATAGTTATATAAGCCATTTGATAAGTTGTTTACAGAGGTACAGGCCCACAGAGAGTTGATATAGATCAACACCAGAGACACCAGGAATACTGTGGGCCTGTATAAAAATCTTTAACTGTTTTATTACATGACAATCATTAAATTAGCACACCTTAAAGGACAGTCAATTTCGACAAAAAACGTATTATTTTCCAAGTGTATTTGAAAAGACAACTGACCGTGTCACATTTGCAACCGAAAAAGTGTAGCCGTTAATTACTTAATTTAAAACCCGGAAGTGTGACGTCATTGTTCGCAGTGCAATATATCCTGCTTGTGCCAGTCCTCTCATGGAAGAGCCGATGGATGCTTTTATAATTGTATATGGCGTCACTGTTCCGAGCGATCCTTGGTCTTGTTTTCATGTCATGAGATAAATTTGCAGTCAACATAATACAGGATGTCTAGCTGCAATTATCTGAACCCTTGGGATAATCGCATAGGCCAATTTCCGGCTAAACTGTTTTATTTGGCTTTTGGTCTACGGTACTTGGGATTCAACTCAAGTGAGTCTGGGACTTTCGAGTGCTTTCTCCAGACGGCCGGATTATGTAAACTTGGCCCTGCCTCAATATAACTGTAAAGCGTTATGATTGAAATGCCCTGCCGTTACGTAAACACATATCTTTATAAAAATATATATAAGAAACAAATTCACTGAAATATGCCACTATATATATCGAGATATTATTTTGCGAGATAAAGGCTTAACAAAAAATATCAACATCAAAGAAGCTATTAGCGTAATCTCTCATTAAGAATAATGCTAAAGTCGTTTTGTTTATTAAAAATTACGGATGGAAAATAATGAAGTCTAGTCGAAATTCTTGTCTTGTCCTGTTAAACGTTAAGGAATTATATAGGTATGTGTAAAAAATATTCTCCAATCGCATTATTGAACTAATGTGTTAAGCGCATTTACTGTACAAAAAGAAGACGTCGTTTTTTAAGCGTCTGCTCTATCATGTATATAGGTCTGGGTGTTAATAGAGGCAAGCCCTGGCTGGCAGAAAGAAGCTCGACAGATGTGTAGGCACGTTGGCAGTTGGTTATTTAAGCGCCTATTGTAATATACCGGTGTTAATACACATTGTCCTTTGTTGTTGTTTCGCTGTAGCCTCTAGAAACGGTAGATCGCGTTTTTTACGTAACATTATCAACCAGCACATCCACGAGGGGACAGCCACGACGAGACAGTCTTACCCTAGCTGCGAACAATTACGTCACACTTCCGGGTTTTAAATTAAGTTATTAACGGCTACGCTTTCTCGGTTGCAAATGTGACACGGTCAGTTGTCTTTCCAAATACACTTGGAAAATAATACGTTTTTGTCGAAATTGGCTGGATTTGTCCTTTAATTTCGTGAAAATTCAAAGTGAAAACTTTCCACCACAGTGGAAATATTCTTAAAGCGCTTGAAATTAATTGAGCGTGTTTTCACTTATAATTGTCGCGAAATTCATTTAAGGTTTGTCGAAATTCAGTTAAGTTATCGAAATTCGATTTAGTGTTTATGAAACTCATTTTAATTTTCGTGTGTATTCTCGGATATATTTTTTACGAAATTTATTTCGTGTTTAAACTTCGTGTTTCCCGATTTACAAATATAACTCTGCTAAACAACAATTCATCTTTATAGATGCAATTTTGAATTTTATACACGATCCATCAAGCTTTAACACGTCTTTAACTATTGAATTCGACCGCTTTTGCCGTGGAATAAAACATGCATAAGGCTGATATGAAATTGAATTTTTACTAGTAATCCATCGTATATTTACCATGGTTGGAATTTTATACACATAGAGTCTATATTACGGGTTACAGATTAACCGGGTGTTACATTTCAGCCAATGGATGATCAGAAAATATCATATCATCATCAAGTCATATAATAATCGGCAAGATTAATGCAGGATCTTCGAATAGAGCCAGTGGGTTTAGTGGACCAATGGAGAGCAATGAATATCCATGCGGTTCATCACAACATTAACATACATACAGACGCACACATACACGCATATGACCATAAATATAGAACCCTATCCAGCGAATGATTACAAGTAGAAGTTATTCGACTTTCCAACCGATTCATTTTTTTATTTTTCTGACAAGAGTCGCCAGCAAAGCAGTTTAAGGAAAACTGAGAATCTTTAAGATGCTGTAAAGTTATGGCGAATAAGTTAGCACCGGATTCGTTATTCGTTATTCGGGATTCGAAACACGAAAAACGACAAAAAAACGGGATTCGTTATTCGAATCACAAATAACGACAAAAAACGGGATTCGTTATTCGAATCACGACAAAAAACAGGATTCAGACGTGGATGGTGTAGTAGAAAATATATCCGCTCGGAATGAGCGGCTTCCCGCCCTTATTATGTAGACAAATGTATATGTAGACCAATAATTTTTAACCCATTCCTAGAATCACAAATAACGACAAAAAAACGGGATTCAAAGGTTGGCGTTATAGAAGGAAATATATCCGCCCGGAAAGCGCGGCTTCCCGCCTGTATGGTATGTAGACCAATAGAGTTTAACGCATTTCTTGAATCACGAATTAATAACGATAAATAAATGGGATTCAAAGGTTGGCGTTGTAGAAGGAAATATATCCGCCTGGAAAGCGTGGCTTCTCGCCCGTATGGTATGTAGACCAATAACTTTTAACCCATTCCTCGAATCACGAATAATGACAAAAAAACGGGATTCGGTATTCGAATCACGAATAACGACAAGAAAAACGGGATTCGGTATTCGAATCACGAATAACGACAAAAAAACAGGATTCGCTTTTCGAATCACGAATAACAAATAACGAATCCGGTGCTAACTTCCGACCGCCAAATTCATACATGTATTTTAGTGATTACTTACAGTTAATGTTTTGTAGAAGAAAACGGTAATGCGCACTTACTGTTTATACAGGTGAGTGAAAAGGAGGATTTAGGACTTGTTTTTGTCCTCTACCATGTCATGGATTTGTAAGCAGACAGTGTTGGTAACCTGTCTGCTTTAAAGTTTCTGTCGGCTTATTCATTGCAGCAGATATCCGATATAAGACACAGATTACGAGATCTAACGACACTGTAATAAAATGGACCCTCTACATTATTGGCTCAACCGGTTTATTAATTAACTTCCCTTGTAAACGGTCTCTAACCAATAACTTGTTTAGAGTAGGCCTGCATCGAAGGTGACCCAGTAGTCCAAAGCCCAATCAACTAGGCCACTGCTCGGCTCCTGATAGTTGGTACAGTATCAGATAGAAAACAAAAGATTTTTTGCTAATTAACTGCATCATCAGACGAAAGAGACGGAACAAATATCTCAATATACAGCCGTGTATAAATCACTTGTTTACTATCATTTAACAATAATGCTAATTTCCCGAGGCTTTCAGTTCTGTGACGATGAAAATGCCTCGCCGTGTTATTGTTTTCGATTAATGGTGTTTCTCGTTGACATCATGCTCTTTGTGTATTGATTGGGTTATGCCCCTTTGTACATAGCCTAACCTCACACCATACTTGGATTTATAAAAATAACGCGACAAAGATCACTTTGCACATTTTAGAACTTTACTACAAGCTTTCGGATAGTGACTTAATCCATCATCAGGTATTTGGCAAATGCAAGTTGACAACAGTGGGTA